>JACXGK010014587.1:0-11412 GCA_016801125.1 Novumbra hubbsi
CACAGACTATATAACATGTCCTTCTGAGGTGGGTCAGTGAGGTGGCTTTAGACACAGGGAAATAAAACAAACACAGACTATATAACATGTCCTTCTGAGGTGGGTCAGTGAGGTGGCTTTAGACACAGGGAAATAAAACAAACACAGACTATATAACATGTCCTTCTGAGGTGGGTCAGTGAGGTGGCTTTAGACACAGAGAAACAAGAACAAGGAACAAGACTAGGAGTGGTGACCAGTCCTCTTCTGGGTGCGCTGGCTGAACATTTTAAGAGCCCAAATTGTAATAATGTATAAATGCATGTGGGCTTTGGCCAGAGCCTATAAAACAATCCAGGTCAGAAGCATGGGGGGTGGGCGTGGAGGGGGTCAGCAGAGTGGCCGCTGGAATCGTCAGGTATCGTCTTGATCTGCAACACAACCAGGAGGGCTTTGGACAAGGCCAGCAATTGGTCTTTCAAGCCTGATAATAAAGATTTGTGAGGCCTCATGTCCTACCAAGTTTAAATGGCTGGAGACAAGGAAAAATGAAAGAGACCATTCTTTAGATTTACAGTGATTTACAATGGAGAAGGAGAACTGACCCGAACTGACCCAGCAGGGCCTGGTGACACTGTGGCCCTATTCGGGGGAGGCTCCAGACATGGTCCAATAGGCAGGAAGTCAATCCACCCACATTGCCAAGCATCAACCAAAGGGACATCGACCAACCACAGCCACCCTGAATGAGGGCCGAGTATTGCCAGCGGGGTTCTCTCCAATTGCTCGAGGGACGCAACAGCAAGCCGGTGACTCTGCAGAATGGCATTGGAGAGAGGGCATGCCAGGAGATGAGAGCCCACCTGGCAAGACAGCAAGGCTGGACAGGATCAAGAGAGGGCATGCCAGTGGAGATGAGAGCCCGCCTGCCAAGAGAGCCCGCCTTTCCGTTCACCTTCACAACACTTGGCCGGACTGCACTTAATCATAGAAAATGCTAAAGAGATGAGCATTTTGTAGACACTTGAAAGTTTGCACTTCTAAGCTTAATTGGCAGATCATTCCGCAGTAGTGGTTTAGAGATTCTACGTACAAAAAAAGACCCGCATCTTGCGATTTTATGTGTAGGTATTGTATGGCTGGATCATTTCAGCAAGGAGCAGGTCTATGTCTTGCTTTTTTGGTTAACAATAAAACCTTAAAATCCACCCTAGCCTTAACAGGCAGCCGGTGTAGAGAGAATAATATGGAGTAATGTGTCCAAATGTTTTCCTTCTAGATAGGATTCTAGCAGCCGTGTTTAACACTAATTTACTTTTGTTTACTGATTTATCAGGTTAACCGGAGAGATCATTGCCGTAATCTAATCAAGAAGTAACAAAAGGATGGATTTGTTTTTCTGCATACATTTTTTATGAAAGGTTTTAGACAAAAAAGCTTATTTTCAGACATATTTATTAATGTGTTCATCGAAGAAGAAGTCAGGGCCAGCTCTCTCATCCAAGTTCTTATATCTGAAACACATGCTTCCAAAGTAGCTAGTTTTGGGGCATCGCCATGTTTCATTGAGAAATACAACTGTGTGTTGTCAGAGTAAGAGTGAAAATAAATAAATAGTGACATATTGATATTCATGTATCTCCGATAAATGAGATTAAATCCAGGCAATGTATTCTTGTAGCCCAATATAGGCTTCAGGGTCAAAGACAGCACTAAGATCAAGATGCAACAGGACAGATGCGGAACCTTTGTCTGAGGCCATTACAAGGTCCTTTATCACATTCTCGAGTGCAGTCTCAGGGCAATGATGGGGTCTAAAACTGGACTGGAGCATTTCTTAAATGGTATGGGTCTTCAGGAAGGCATTTAGTGGTTGGAAAACAGATTTTCAAAGATTTATGAGAGGAACAGGGCGTTTGATATTGGCCTGTAATTGTTTAATATATCTGGTTCGAGATGGGATCATTTTTTGTGAGTTTGGTAGCCATCCACAGGATTGGGAGCTATTAATTATGTTCAACATTGGCTGACCTAGCACAAGAAGTATCTCCTTAAGTGGTTTTGTTCGAATCGAGTCTAGTTGACAATTTGTGGGTTTGGAACTCATTACTAATTTAGTGAACATGTCATGCGTACCAAAACTCACTAAATCAAACATTTCAAGCGCCCCCATCAATGGCAGGTCAGGGAGGTTCTGTGCATTGGCAGGACAAGTGAGACCGCTTTTATAGTGTGTATGTGTCTGCTTAACATATGTACTTATTGGGGGCCAAATCTAAACTCCTCTCATGGTGTTACTGTTCCTCCGTACAGGGAGGACGCAGAGGCTCCCAAGGCCAAGCTGGTGAAACCCAATTCTCTGTCCTCGTCCCGTTCTGGCAGTTCCCGATCCGGGGCGTCCTCAACGCAGTCTATGGTGCACAGCAGTGTTCCCCACGGACACCGCCTTCTCCCCCCGGCCATAGCTGCCCTCAAGGAGAACGGACAGCCCCCTGGCTTTCAACAGTGCCCACCAGCCTACAGCATGGTGGTGAGCCCCAACAAGACCCCTGAGCCCCCCGGCACCCTCAAATACAACGTCAATTCCAGGCACCAGGTCTGTGGGCCCACTCCCCCCACTCTCATGGTGCCTGCTCAGACCAAGGCCTTTCAAACTGTGTAGGAAAGGAGAGCCCATCCTGCCTGTTAGTCGTGTGTCAGACCCCCTTCGCTCCACCCATTCAGACACAAACTACATGCGCCTAGTAAACAGATGTAATTGCAAGAATCATTGATGGGAATCCAAAATGTTTTACCGAATGCATACTTAAAAAGAAAAAGGGAAGAATGGGAAACGCTTTTGCCCTCCACGGAATAAAAAAAAAAAATCACAAAATGAAGGGCCCCGAGACAGAACTCGTTTCAGTTTATTTCTCTCGGCTAAGGCGGAACTTATTTTTTAAAAGCATGTGAAAGAAATGGAGTGCGTAGCGTTGGAAGTGGAAAGAATCCCAAGGTGGAGCTTTCATTTATTTATCAAATCAAAAAGGGGGAACGAATGAATAAAGGAGGGATGAGAAAATAGATGCAAAATGGCAGGTGCCGATGGAGACGTGCAGCCGACGACGCGACGGAGAGATCAGGACACGCAGAGGAAACGTTAAGAGAGGACAGGGTTTCTTTACCACACCTCCCATCAGGAAGACACGCTGGCGAACCACGCCTACAAACCACACACACCCATAACTAAACACTTGTGTTCCCCCTGTAAGGAAGAACCTCCCACTTACCAACTTAAGATAGCAAGTAAAAACAACAACTGTGGAGTGATACATGACTTTGAATATACTGGATATAAGAATAACTTTATAGCAAGCAGTGCTTAGTGTCTGCTCCATTTGACCGCACCCACCCAAGTCTGAACAGGTTGTGGAGGATGACTGACAGCTGTGTCTCAGCCAGACGTGCCACAATGGTCATCTTTTTTGTCTTTACCTCCACTGTTTTGCAATGCTAATGAAACCAATATCGCATGAATGTGTGTTGAACTATGAGGGTTGCCACTATTATTGAATTTGTCATAGATGGATCCAGAGGCGTACATGGATGATCAAATGGTCAGAGTTGTATTAATCAGACCCTGTGCAGTAATCAATGCTATAGAGTTGTGCCTTTTAAATCCCTCTCCCCTCTGACGGTTCCTATCGCCGTCCTTATCTTGAATGCACACGTGGTTTGAATTAGCTGTTTTCAACCAGCTTTGGGAATCTACTATCAAAGCACTGGAGACATGGCTGTAACAGGTTTGTTCGTCTGTATAATGAGACAATAATCTATGCCACAAAATAATGTACATGATGTAATCCAAGTGTTTTTTGGGGGGGGGGTTTTGTCTTTTTACACAGACACGCCATGCTGTCGTTTTAATGTCATTGAGATGGTGGTGTTGGTGTTGGTGGGGAGGGGAGGGGGGCTAGGATAGCCAATGAGGAAAGAATGCAGAATACGGAGTACAAAACACGAAGGTTCGTATTTGGCCAGGGAAGCGGATGTGTCTTTAAGGGTGCAGACATGCTGTGTTTATTTTCTTTATGTGACTTGTGTATCGCAACTGTCAAAAGCAGCAATCTTATTTGTGCTACAACCAACAGTGTTTCTATGCACTCAATACATAATTCATACTCATCCACTGCTCTGGAAAATAGTCTCAAGCTAGTACCTGCCTAGTAATGTTGTGTTTTCATTTAGCCACGCACCAGCCTATTTGTTTTTAGACGTCATCCCATAACACACACACTCACACATTGCATCTTCAATTGCGTTCACAAAAGCTGATTCTCAAAGAATAACATATATAAACCACCGTGGTTAAAGTCATGAGCCCACATTTTCAAGAGAACCTGCAAGATAAATGGGATGTGAGATATAACAAGACTGATATTGAGCTAGGGTTCTAGGCTTCTCCATTTTAACTCCTTCCATTTCCTAGGTGCTTTAGTGGAATCTAGGGTGCTTGCTATTCAGCTATCAATTCCTCTAGCCTTTTGACTTTCTTTAGAGCTACTAGAAAGCTCAAGTGGCAAATTCCCTAGTTTTATGAACCTCCTTTTATCATCTGCGCCAGCTCTTTCGACGGTCAAAGTTGCTGTTTTATCCTAATAAACCTTGATAAGCTTTTGTCGGAGCATCAGTGAACTTAACTAGACTAGTTTTCCACCCCAATTTGCAAAACAGCCAAAAAAAATCTAAAAGTGGCACCAGTATAATGTTAATAACATTCGGACATTGGTGAAATCATTCATTATCATTATTCTACATTATATTGTAAGGATATGAGTCATATGTAGCCACAGTGTTTGTGTTCTTTAGCAGTTTTTGAAATAAGCAGTTTAGGATGACAGATTGAAGCTGTGATTGGCCAGCCTCTGGAACAGAGATCATAACGTGTTGTGACATTCTGAACGTTCAGGGGCAAAAGCCCATCTCAGCAAGGAGGAACACCAAGGAAGCTGCTTGTCAGAATCCATTAAGAAGAGGAAGGGGATTGCTTTGCTTTTGATGTATACATATACCTGTATTTGGTATTTAAACATGTAATTGTAAATGATCACTGACAGTATTGTTTCCATTTACTGTGCTCATCTTGGGTGAGGGTTGAGGGTTATGCTCAGTCACAATGTTGTCTCGGTGACAGCTCAACACAACATAAAAAAGGGAAATAAACCATTCTTTAATTATCTGTCGTCATCTTTGCAGTACAATTTGATTAAAACAATCCATGTAAATATTAAGTAAGAAATGTATATTTTTACGACTTCTCAGTTACTACTATTTCATTTGCAAATAAAACATTCAATGACAAGTTATGAAGCATCACATTTTGTTTTTCTTTCAATCAACGCATATACAGACAGTGCATCTTGTGTGTGAAGTTGCTCTGGAGTGACTTTGTTAGGAGAACTAGCAAGTACCTTTCTTTGTGTTACTAACAGGCCTCAGGATCCCCAGTTTTACTGTGACAGAAAAACCAATGGCGCTCTGAGGCTTCAGCAGAAAGTTGAACTATTACTCTCCAGGCCGCAGAATGTGACACTTACGCCTATCGCAGGAAGTTCTAAATCAATTGACAAGTCAGCCTTTTATTGATTGGTATTCTTTTTCCAACCCAACATTTTGTTAAACTGCCAAGATGAAGTATACCTGCCAAACAGATCCAGAGATAAGAGGTGACTTCTATCTATTTTTCAAGGAACACAATCATAAAAGACGTATTATAACATGATTTGACAAAAAGGGAACATATTTCCTATAGTAAATGTTAACTGATAAGTTTCCCTAAAAATATCCATTGCAATAACTCTACACTATTGTTCAAAAACCCAAACAAATGAGAGTCTAGTTTGAGCAACAGTCGACTCACGGGTCCTAAACAGGCAATTGCAAAACACCAGTCTTAATGACTACAGTAAAGAGGTAACTCTGGTATGTTGGCCTTTTAGGCAGATGGCAAAGAAATGCCATATTTCAGACTGGCCAATAATAACAAAAGAAAATCGACAATGTACAGAGGAAATAAAAGGATTGCAGGATCTCAACCCTGTTGAGCAGTTGTGGAAGAAGCTAGAACGTACGGAATGTAAGGGGTGCACGTCAAGCCAATCCACCTTCTGGGAGATGCTTCAGATAACATAAGGTCTTATCTCTTCATATTACGTTAATGAAGTGACAACTAGAATGCCAAAGGTTTGCAAGGCTGAAATTGTTGCAAATGGAGGAATCTTTAAAGAAAACACCTTTTGAAGGACACAATTATTATTTCAATCAAAAATCATTATTTCTAACCTTGCAATATGTATTCCTTTTGGTTTTCATGGAAAACAAGGACATTTCTAGTTGACAAAAACCTTTGAAAATGTGGAAATGAAAGATGGATAATCACATTTCCGATGCAGATGCTGTGCACATTATCATATGATTTGTTATTAAGTGAAAATATTCTACATAATTAAATGTTGTCCTTAGATTACAGTACACACCACAATTACAAAATACAAAAATACACAGTTCAAATGGATGTATGACTTTCCAACTTTTGTCATCATAAACCTTCTACTGTATTCCTAATGGTTTATGTCATGTAAAGGGAGAATACAATATCTGCATTTTATTAGGCATACAACATTTATGCATGATAAGATCGGGTGCGTTACCAATTATCTTCTTAAAACATCCAGTATTTGACTGGCTAAATCAATTACTTTCGTAATTTCTCAGATTGCATCTGTACATTGCAGCGGCGTTTTAGGTACATTTAATGTTAATATGAGAGCAATGACATGGGGCACGCTTCGAGGCCACACAGAATATGTTGTACGTCAGACTGAGTTATTTGACCAATGTCAGACAGCGTTATTTGACCAATGCTTGATGGTGGTCCTATTTGTTTGAACATCATTTAAGGACCTTCATACATATTCAAGAAGATGCTGTCAGACTATCTAGCCCAGATCACATTTCTGTACTCCCCCGTTCCAGTCCTCTGTGCCCTGTGGTTCCACATGATTAACAGTGTGCCATGACACTTATCCAACCTGTCAGATACACCCATGCATGTGCTGCCGCCCAGGCGTTGTGTACACAGACCGTTGTGTGCTGCAATTTCTTCTCGTATGGAAAATGAAAAATGCCTTTCTAGTCCTAGTATGGTGCCATAATAATGTATAATAATGTAAAGTATGTGCATTTTGTAATTTTTTTGTACAAAACTTTACATGTCTACCGCGGGTGAAATATGTATTGAACACTTCACCAGTTTTCTAAGTAAATATATTTACAAAGGTGCTATTGACATGAAATCTTCACCAGATGTTGGTAACAACCCAAGTAATCCATACATACAAAGAAACCAAAACCATAAATACTGTGATATGACACAGGCAAAAAGTATTGAACACATGAAGAAAGGGAGGTGCAAAAAGGCACGGAAAGCCAAGACAACTGCTGAAATCTATCAGTAATTAAAAAGCAATCCAGCCCTTTGTCAGTGCAAACTAATAACAGCTGGTTCAGTCCTAACTGATGGCCTACAAAAAGGTCTCATTGCCAAGGTGTCACACAAGACACATTTCATGATGGGTCAAAGCAAAGAGCTGTCTCAAAACCTTCGCAACCTAATTGCAAAACATAGCGATCACATTGGTTACAGGCATTTCTAAGCTTCTGAATGTTCTAGTGAGCACTGTTGGGGCCATAATACGGAAGTGGAAATACAATCATTTCAACCAGAATTTGCCTAAACCCGGTGCTCCTCACAAGATTTCTGACAGAGTGAAAAGAATAATCAGAAGAGTTGTCTAAGAGCCAAGACCACTTGTGGAGATCTTCAAAAAGACCTGGAATTAGCAGGTTCTGTGGTCTCAAAGAAAACAGTAAGTAATGCACTCCACCACCATGGCCTGTATGCACGCTCACCACGCAAGTGGAAAGAAGCATGTTGAAGCTCATTTAAAACAACATTTGGAAAAGCCAGTGAAATACTGGGAGAAGTGTGGTCAGAACAAAATGTAACTGTTTGGATGCCATAATACACACCATGTTTGGTGGACAAATGGCACTGCACATCACCCTAAAAACACCATACCAAGAGTGAAGTTTAGAGGTGGAAACATCATTGGTGTGGGGCTGCTTTTCAGCAAATGGTACTTGCAAACTTCACATAATTGAAGGAAGGATGAATGGGCAAATTTACAGAGACATTCTTGACACAAATCTGCTGCCATCTACCAGGATGATGAAGATGAAACAAGGGTGGATATTTCAGCAAGACAATGATCCCAAACACACAGCCATGGAAACTCTTGAATGGTTTCAAACAAAGAAAATAAAGCTGCTAGAATGGCCCAGCCAATCACTTGACTTAAATCCCATTGAAAATCTATGGAAAGAACTGAAGATCAAGATTCATAGATTCAAGATCCACGGAACCTTCAAGATTTAAAGACTGTTTGTGTGGAAGAATGGGCCAAAATCACACCAGAGCAATGCATGCGACTAGTTTCTCCATACAGGAGGCGTCTTGAAGCTGTCATTACCAACAAAGGCTTTTGTACAAAGTATTAAACAAATATCAGTAAGCGTGTTCAATACTTTTTCCATGTCATTTCACATTATTACACATAACTTATTTCTGAGCTTATTTATTTTGGTTTCTTTGTATGCATGGATTACTTGGGTTGTTACGAACATCTGTTGAAAATGTAATGTCAATAGCACCTTTGAAAATATATTTAGTGAGAAAAATGGTGGCGTGTTCCATACGTATTTCTCCCGCTGTATGTGTTATTTCATTGCTGTAATGTCTTCCCAATTATTCTACCAAGAGGGAACTCTCAGGATTCATACATTTCAACTTTACAACTACCATTTCTTTTTATACATTTTAGTCAGGCCTCAACGATCAAAGAGAGGCAGGTGCTGAGATGCCTTGTTAAATGGATTAAAAGTGTAGAGCAAAAATGAGCGGACATCAGTAGAACACCCAGGTCCAGACAACGGACAGCAACACCTCCCCACCAACAACCCTGGCATGGGACAGTCCGTCTTTGAGAATAGTCATGTTATTGGTCAGCATCAACACCGTTGTTACTAGAAATCGGATACTTCCTGTTTAGCCAACAGGCAGCCAAGGAAGCCAGCATTAGGCAGGCAGCAAATAGAAACATCACTGTGAATGTGTGAGTGATTATCTGGGCCTACCTGTCCAGGGGGAGGGCAGAAGAGTACTATTACACTCCCTGACAGGCCTTATACATGTTTCATTTGCTGCTCGGAGAACAGAATACCCTTTGTTACCTAATCCAACCCTCTAGACCACTAGCCTTACCATTGCTTGAAAGCCAACAACATACACAGAACTCCTATTAGCTGAGAACAAGTCAAGGCCCTGGTTCCCCACTAACATGGCTGGTCATGCGCCAGGAGACGGATTATGCGTTGAATGTTGAAAATCAATGGTGAGAATCTAGATGGGGAAAGGCTGTATGAAAACGTAGTGAATCAGGGTGTTTCCGGGCCTGTGTGCTATTGGAGGAATTCGACACCTGACACTCAGCAACTATCTACTACTACAGCGTTGACCACGTACATCTCCCAGCGAGCCTGCCAACTAAAACAGCGTTCCAGACAGCACTTCTCCGATATCCCGCATTCTAGTAGCAGTCTCTTAGTGGCAGTGTGTTTGCCTTCGCGAGTTCAAGCTTCGACCACGAACGAGAACCCACGCCCCCCACCACCCCAGATGAGTATCCCCAGAGATCCTGCTACCTTCTTGGACGGGGGGAATAGCAGGGTCTCGCATGGTCCCGTGTTATCATGCTCATCCACCCCAACGCTGCGAAGGAGGCCCTTCAAGGTGAGGTGCACTGAGAACGTGCCCGGCCGGGGGGCGAGGGACCAGGACTGGCCGGTCGACGGGCAGCTGACCTCTGCCCGTGCCCACTCTGGTTCCGAGGAGTACCCGGCGCTGCCATTCATCGACAACCCGCTGTCCAGCGACGAGGATGGCTCCGTCTGGTCCAGCTCCTCCACACCCAGCGCCTCGCCCCGGCGAAGGCACTTCCTGTTCCGCAAGTGGCTGAGGGGAAGACGGGAGCACAGCGGCAGAGAGAGCAGGTAGGTATGGGGTGCTGCATTCCCTAAAAGGAGATCCCCAGCCTGCTTTTGAGTTTTCCTTCTTGCCCTCCCATTTAGATCCGCTTTCCTGCTTTGAGCCTGAGGTCGCCGTCCATTGAGTTCAGCCAGTTATTAAGACGGACGGAAAGAACAAAGTCATTGTCATGCGAAAACGTTGTGGGTTTTGTTTTATAATTGTGAGATTGAGTAGGAATGAAACTGATTGTGACAAAGCAGCCTGCAGCTCTTTGCCTAAACATTTTGTTACCACACCAGGGACAAAAAAGCTTTCTTATATAGATGCCGTTGTCTAACAAAATGGCATCAATCTGCTTGTAGGACGTGAAACTTAAATGTTTTAAATCAACATACAACTTTCCTAAGGTATGATTTTGTATGAATTGGTTGGTGTTTTTTAGGCCATCTCGATTTTAAGAGATCTAGTTTTATTGCACCTTGCAGTCAAGTTGCTCTTAGTTATATGTTTGAATGAGTGCTGCCATACATACGTATGTATTTTTTACCCCTCAACTCTCCAAACCTTTCTCCCTTGTTGATTCATAAGCTTATTTTAGCTCTGAACAGCCATCTGATTTACTAATCAAGATCTTGATTATCAACTAAAAGTCTAATCAGGTGCGCTAGATCTGTAATAGATCAAATGCACGGAATGGCTTTGGATCAATGAAGAGAGAGTCGAATACATTCACAAGGTGCAGGCCTTCTTGCTGTTTCCTAGAATGTTTACACATACAGCTGCATACAGGGCTTTCACTCAATAGGCTTAATTTCTGTGTAATAATCTGCCAATCCATATTAGTACATGGCATCATGGAGAAGTACCAGTAGATTTCAGACCGAAATCTGTCTGCCTCAGCGAGGACTTAAACTCTGTTGTTGTTGAATCCTTTACCAAGACAATGACCAAAGAAAAGACCAAATATTTCCAACTAATCAGAAATATAAACTATTGCAATGGCAAACAAATATTATTCATTTTCTGGTTAATAAAATTCTACACAGTTAATGCTGAATATTTTAGTTATTCACTGTGCCACCCTAACTGCTGTGATTTTTTTTAATAGTATTGTAGCGACCCGCACAGGCAGCTGGGGGTTCTAGGTTAAACTGTTACCTGTATGTCTGTCAAACAGCTGTCTGCCAATCCCCAGGATGCCTGGTAGGTGCGGAGGCCGTGCATCCTGGTGATTGGCAGAGAGCCTTGGTGGGGGGTTGGCCAGGGGAATAGTTGGGGTGATGAGACCAGGTTGGGTTTGGCGCTCT
>JACXGK010014588.1:0-11405 GCA_016801125.1 Novumbra hubbsi
GAGGAAGGCCTAGCCCTAGACACATGGCCAGATGGGGACATAGACTGACCTTGTGAGATCTGGGTGGGGTCATGAGGAAGGCCTAGCCCTAGACACATGGCCAGATGGGGACATAGACTGTCCTTGTGAGATCTGGGTGGGGTCATGAGGAAGGCCTAGACATATGGCCAGAGGGGACAGAGACTCACCCTGTGAGATCTGAGTGGGGTCAGGAGGAAGGCCTAGCCCTAGACACATGGCCAGACGGGGACAGAAACTTACCCTGTGGGATCTGGGTGGCGAGCGGAGAGGAGATGGTGATGAAGTTTAGGTCTTTAGAACCGTAGTGGACGGGCATCTGGCGACCCTTGCCCAGATCATCTGCATTTGCGTAGCACTGTGCCATGAACAAGTCCAGAGGGAATCCCCGGTACATCAGCACACCTGGTGGACAGAAACACAGGGGTCCTTAACGGAAGACTACATGAATTATTTAGCACCATAATTATCAAATTCGCTAGGATCCAAACTGAATAAAAGGGACTGAAACAGGAAGGATTATCTGAGCTTGTCCAATAAGGAGCAGGTGTTTACAATTTCTGTTCCAAAACACTTTGTTACTGTTGTCACTTTGTTACATTGTGCTCAAGAGTCTTATGGTCTAGGTACATTTCATGGTACTTTGACTACCTTCTAAAACTAAGTGTCGTCAAACAGCTGTCCAATCAGTACAGAGGAATAGCACTTTTATTTACCAGAGGTTTTGCCAAACAAAAGCAAACAGAAAGAAAATGGGGATGAGCCTACCAGAATGTATCCAATTGAAAATAATGGGGATGGGCCTCCCCGAATTTATCCAATAGAAAATAATGGGGATGGGCCTCCCCGAATTTATCCAATAGAAAATAATGAGCATGGGCCTACCCAAATGTATACAATAGAAAATAATGGGGATGGGCCTACCCAAATTTATCCAATAGAAAATCTGTTCAACCAAACAATTAGGGGGGGGCCAAACTAAACATACGCTGTAGTCACTACGACCCTAATCCGGTGTTCCCCAACCCTTCTCAGTTTCTGGAACAAAATTCTGCTTTTCTTCTGAAAACCCCTGAAGCAGCATTTAACTAGTAAGACGATGCTGTCGTGAGTGTACCCCTGTGATAGGTCACGTGCGCCAGGGGTCCTAAACCATGTTGAATCCTCACCAGCTTCTCTGTACTGGCCGAAGACCAAGTCCTTGGGATCCAGAGCTGCGGCACTACCTATGTGTGTCCCTTCCTCTCCGTAGTTCGTCATGTAAAAAGAGATACGACCCTGCGACACGGAGCAGAGGTTATTTTGGATTCTCATTGACCGGCGCCACCAGGAAGACAGACAACAAAATATTGACAACCTCATAATAGAATGTTGCTCTACTGATAAACACAACCCTGTTTCTGGACCTAGGAGTGGTCCAAATGGAACACTTATCCCCCACATGGTGCACCCTATGAACTATGGGTTAGGATGTGAAAGAGTGCCCTATGTGGAGAACAGAGTTTCACGCCGCCCGCCTCACTCTCTCACCTGTCTCTGAGATTCGTAGAGTATCCGGTCCATCGTGTTCAGAAGGGTCATCTTCTGGTAGAAGTTCACCACGGTCTCCTTGGAGAGCTGTGGCAGCGGGAAGGGGAAGCCAACCCAACCTCTGCAGTTAACACTTACAGTAACATTAAAGACCTTTAGCAGACGCTGTGGTCCTTAGTGACTGAGGCAGTAAGTTCTTACAATGGATCAGTATTATATGGTTCAACAGTCTCTCCTGTCATGGTAGCAGCCTCTCGGTTGGGGTGTTTACCTGTGGGTCCTCTGAGGGGTTGATGATCTGCCCGGCCCGGTCCATCACCCGGTACACCGGGATGCCGGAGATCACATTGGGCTGGATGAACTCCAGGTGATCAATGAACTCAGCCGACGCTCCTGGGAACTGCGGCTTCTCCTCCGAGGAGTCAAACGGCTTCTGGCCGAGAGCTCCCTGGGATGCAAGACAGACAGGAAGGAATTTATTAGATAAGCGCACCACGTTTCACTGGCATGTCCATGATGAACAGCCTTCTCCAAACACATGGGAAGACGGAGTCCTCCAATGGTTTCTGGGAAGCAGATGAGGAGACAACACCAGCAGAGTAAAAAAAATAAATGGAATTGTGATTACCAAGTGGACAATAAAAAAAGGTAAAGGTGCATATCCTGAGTTTCCAAAGGTGTTGGAAGGGCTGTTGTGGGGTTTTTATCTACATAAAAAAATAGAATATGTTTTCATTGATTATGTTTATAGTCTTAGTCTATAGTCTATAGTTTGTAATATTTCTGTGTAATTGTTTTATATCTCTTTAGGCTGCGGTCACACCCAAATCTCCCAGGAAATGTTGGATCATCTGTTTACAGAACGAATTCAAAGCAATCTTTCCATCCCATCACAAAGTATGGACATGTAAATCAACATGCCGTTCACGTGGTGATGTTGGCTACGTCAACATCTGGTCTGCGTCATAAAAAACACTATGAATGCCCTGCATATTTATTTGGGGTTAACAATGAGTTGTTCGCCAGTCCATCCAGCTGGTCCTGTTGGTGTTTTGAAGAGTTTAAATCAGAGCACAACTTTACAGTTGTGGCTAAATAAGATGCCACTCGATTTCTTGTTTACCACCAATTCGTCGTCGTGGTCATCCACAACAAAGATATATTTTTGTTGAGCATACGTAATGTCTGACGTGTTCCCCACACCCCCGCAATTGACCAATCGGCATGCAGGAAAGTAATGGCACGCTGGAGTTGTAATGTGGTCTGATTGGAGTTTTTAAATGTTGATCCCTGGACGGATGTCACGTTTTATTGTATTCCATTAACAAGAACAACTTAGTGTAAAACTAAAGAACTTTAGCAAGCTAACTAACTAACCCAGGTTAAAGAACACTGCTTTTCATAATCGCAAGTCACAGAAACATCACTATAAAGCAGACCTGCTCGGAGGGCCGAGTTGCTGCAGGTTTTTCCCTTAAATTGGTTCCCAGTCCAGACCTAAACAACCAATTGAGGGTAGAACCGAACCAATTAGTGGCCTAATTAATCAATCAAGTTTAGGGCAGGAGCGAAAACCTGCAGACACTCGGCGCTTTGTGGAACAGGTTTGACACTACTAACTAGCTTTGTCTCAAGTTTCTCATATGAGCATGGACCATTCGACCAAATGCCTTGTTCCCCGTTCCGTAATGACAATATTATAAAATAATGACGTAATTAAATCCCTTTCAACTTTAGTCATGCTGGAAAACCAACATATTATATTTGTGTTGGTGACGAGTGTCCTAAACTAAAGGACGTTTAGTTCGTGTGCTAGCCACATATGTATACGGCCAGCGCCTACAAATGGCTGTAACAGTTCCTCACGCATTGGTTAAGAGACGTCTTCACTCACATTGACTCTGAACGCCCTCTGTTGAAGTATTCTTGCTGCTTTCAATCCTGTCGTTTGACGGATTGCATTAGAACAGACCCCGTACATTGTCTTAAGACCTCTAACCGTCGCCATCTTTACCACTGTTTATCTAGGCTGCAAAACGTCCTAGGTCAATCCGCTGTTGCCCTAGCAAAAATACCCTAGCTAGCAGCGCATGCTAAAATGCGACCACAAGATTGCTTTTGAGTAGATATAAAATAATTGAGTTGGTTTTAGCAGATTCACACAGTTAGCTATGTGGTAGGCAGCAATTTCGCTTACACCTATTAGATTATTTGACGTCTGTGATACAGACAAAAGTGAAGACTGAAAACCGGTAATATCGCCATCATTGAGCGACCGCGATGTTACAAACACGGGCGACGTCAATTTTCAGCGACAGTTTCTTGTTGCACGATGGAGGTTTGTGGATCTTCGAATCCTGCTTTGAGGGAGTTTGGCAGTGAACAAAATTTACTTTCACGTCCAGATGGTTCTTCGTCCTTCGTCCAAGGTAAATTATTAATATAACATACGCTGTTGATTTAACGTTAGTAATAGACGTTAGAAGCGCTGCGCCAACGTACATGCATGAGATATCCATTCCTTCACTTTGTCAGTGTAATTTTTAAATTACAGATAAATAATGGCACGGTATTCCTAACCCTTGATCCGGTACGTATTGCGGTTTGACTTGAGGTTAAGGGTTCGATACAACAAGTACACCTTTTAGTATAGATGCAACACGCTAACTTATAAAAAATGGGCCATATCATGTCCAATTATCAAAATTGTGAATACTAAGACTTTTATATGTGGTGGAATTAAGTTTGCCTCCTTCCACTCCTGAAGAATACATGCTTTATTTAAGGGTATGGTAATATATTGTAGCGTTACCGCCATAGTTCATAAGATGTGTATCCATTCACTCAGTGATGGACCCAATCAATCACGTTGTTCCTTTTTTTGTCTTTGTGCAGGAGACACCAGCGTATTAGCGGGAGTGTATGGTCCGGCAGAGGTAAAAGTCAGTAAGGAGATTTATGATCGCGCAACATTGGAAGTGGTTATTCAGCCAAAAGTCGGCCTACCAAGTAAGGAAATGTATAATCTTACATGGAACGAAGGATGCACTTCCCCAAAACGACACTAGATGGCAGTGTGACACAGACTGATTTTCCTGTTTTAGGTGTCAAAGAACGAGCTAGAGAACAGTGTGTGAGAGAGACGTGCGAGGCAGCTCTTCTCTCCACTCTTAATCCGCGCTCATCCCTCTCTCTCGTTCTCCAAGTGGTCCATGATGATGGCTCCGTATCCTTTAGGGACATTAAATCCCAGTCTGGTCTTTCTCCTTCTTTCTCTGTTGCTAAGACAAGATGCATCCCATAATCCCCCGCAAGGTCTCAATCTTAAATCAGTATTTGTGTTTTAAATTGCAGATATTCTGCGTGGTTAAGCTTAGGGCTTGGTTTTGGGCTTATTGGGTTTTGTGCTTGGTTCTGGGGCTAAAATAGAAAAAAAAAAGGAATTTAGGAATTTAATTTGAGGGGTTAGGATTTTGAGATGGGGTCCAAACAAGAAAAATCTAAACTTTTATGTTCCTGGTTAGTCAAGAAGTATTAATAACCTACGTTCCGAGGAACCGATAAACACAACCACACGTTACTCCGGCAGTGTGTCAGCGACGTTCCTCATCCTGACCACCCTCCCAGCTGCTGTCCTGTTTCCTGAACGCAGCCTGTATGGCCCTGATGGACGCCGGCCTGCCCATGAGTTGCCTGTTCGCTGGGGTCACCTGTGCCATCGATGCCGACGGCCGGATCATTACAGACCCAAGCGCTGTGCAGGAGAAGGTATCTGGTCGTTCCAGCCGAAAGACGTAGTGCTCATTAATTGGTTGGGTTTCGTTGCATAATGTTGCTTCGGTTGCTAAAACGCTGATGCTTCAGATTATTACATGCTGTATTTTTGGGTCTGTAGAGTCTGACTAATCAGTGACACCCTGGAAATACACACTGAATTAACACGTATATTCACTTTTACCTGACATTCATTTCCACTCCAGACGTTTTTACATTTGTCATTTCAATCTTTGTTAAATAGTCTACCTCACTTTTGGTAAATAATATATGCTGTTCAACCTGAACTTGCTGCATTACTTTTCCTCACGTAGGAAAGTCGAGCTTTGATGACCTTTGCCATAGACAGTAAAGAGCGCAGAGTGATGATGTCGTCTACTAAAGGATCTTTTACAGTTCACGAGGTCAGTCTCTTTGATGCACTGGTTTGCTTTCCCATTGGTGCCTGGTCAAATGGGAATCTTTTTATTGCTACCAAAGTAAAATACTGGTAATACTTTATTCACCCACAATGAGCGGTATTGACTGGTTTCCATATTATTTATTCTAAAATATGTTTTTCCAAAAATGTACCCTGGCACCTCATTCCCATCTCTGGCATTAATGGTTAATTGCAACATTCTGAGTTCTTTTGGACACTGATGCTTCTTCAGATTTTAATCAGTCGTATGGTGAATGGGCTTGGTAAAACGGTTAACAGGTGTAATCAGACTTGTTGTCACCACATTGGGATTGTCACAGATTGGTCTAAAAGGTGCAGTGAAATGCGACAATACGGATTCTATGCATAGAATGCTATGTTATTTTTTTGTCGTGTTTGGAAATCTTACGGCTCTCATCCGGAGCGGTTGAAGCCAGAAAATGTAATTACTTTCCTGACAAGCCTCGTCCAATCAACATCCCTGTGTTTTTTTTTTTGTGTCCGGCATCCGTGCAGCTGCATCAATGTGTTGCCGTCAGCCAGAAAGCATCAGACAGCATCTTCGAGTTCTACAGAGAATCTGTCAGGCGACGGTACTCCAAGACCGTCTGATCATCCAGGCTCACGCTCAGTTCCTCTGTTGTTATGGTGTCATTTTTACAGATATTTTATTAAAATATCTGGAAGTGCTTTTTTGGCTGTTTTTCATATTAGTTATCCATATTAATGTCTGTATTGTTTTGCATGATGAACTTTAAGTAACTGACACCAGTGAACTGAAAGAGCAAATTATTTATTATATTCTCAAACATGGGTAGGAAAGCTATATGTTTAGTCAAGTGCATTTATTTGAACAGTAGTCTTCAAATGTACATACTTTAACACAAGGGATTGCACTTCACAACCTGTTTTAACAGGAATATTATGAAGAAACACCAGACCTGGTCTCTTGCTGACACAACCTTTCACCCCTGACCTCTGACAGCATATTACATCTTGACCAAATGATCAGCATGTGGGTCTTTTTGGAATATTGTCTAACGCTGGCGACCTCCCACCTCGTTTGGAAAAGGAAAACAGTATCCGGGCGAGGTCAAAGGTGGGAGGTCACACGGAGGAGGTTTAGGTGGACGGAAGTTTGCTTGTATGAAGCAGAAGGTCCATCTCTGCTTTGGCTCATCAGGTAAAAGGCTTGTTAAGAGATTTGTTGTGCAGGATGTTTTATAACGAAAGTATATTGTCAATGTGTTCATCCTTGATGTAAGATGGCTATCGCGGGGTAGAGGACTCCCCCATTCACCTAATCACACTGACATCTGCTGTGACACAGGAGAGGGGGGGTTGAGGACTTTTACCCGATATGAGAAATTGCCTCAACGGTTTCCTTCCCGCTTGACATTACAGTGATGACAACCTTCAGGATAATACTTGTTACAGTGGTGTTACTTTTGGTGCAATACTGTTTGAACAATGGTGGTATTTACACATTTGGTTGCTATGGTTTTTAAGAAGTGCATTTACGGTTTCAGAATACTTGAAACATTTTAAAGAATATCCTGGTTTTCCAATTCTGTTAGGAACATTCTTACTTTTTCCAACTATACCTATGGATCTTTCAATAAGGATTTATGGAAAATCAGAGTATTTTTAGAAATTAATAAAGGCAAATTTCGAACACATTGTTCATGAAATCAAATTCAGTCTTGATACAACACTGATTTTCTGAAATGCACAAAAAATGTTTTGAGTTAGAACAATGTCACACATTGTTGAATTTAATCAATCACTGGACTGATCAATTGGCTTTGCTAAATTGGAGTTGTAAAGTTGGAACAACCTTCTTTAGCTCTGTACAGAACTGCCCATCCAGTAGTTGGGAGTAGCATGTATAAAATGACCACTGCTCTTTCTAGAAAACAAAATATCAAAATACAAAGCTCAATACTTTTAGGCTACAAGACTATACATTTTCCAAGGTATCTTTATCAACCAGCTTTTTCCTTCATGGCACACTGAACTCAAGTGCTGACAACCGAGTTTGCTAGAGATTCAGCTTTTGTTTGAATCAATCCAGACATTACAGGGTTTTTGAGACATGCAGAGTTAGTGTGATTATGGTGACAGAATACATGCTTGGCATTGAGGATTCACTTATTATAAATGCAAGCTGTGCCTAGTATTCCTGCAGAGATTGGAATGTCCCAGAGCACATAGAAGTTGTCATGCTGTATAAAGAACACAGTAGAACCCAAAGATGTGTTAAGGACAAAGTAGAACCCCAGAGATGATTTAAGATGTATTAAGAACACAGTAGAACCCCGGATATGTATTAAGGAATACAGTAGAACCCCGGAGATGTATTAAGGAATACAGTAGAACCCCGGAGTTGTATTAAGGAATACAGTAGAACCCCGGAGATGTATTAAGGAACACAGTAGAACCCCGGAGATGTATTAAGGAATACAGTAGAACCCCGGAGATTTATTAAGGAATACAGTAGAACCCCGGAGATGTATTAAGGAATACAGTAGAACCCCGGAGATGTATTAAGGAGTACAGTAGAACCCCGGAGATGTATTAAGGAATACAGTAGAACCCCAGAGATGTAATAAGAACAGCGGTGATCCAGTGGGTTCATAGAGGGAATGCAGGGAACTCCCAGCGCTGAAGCACACAGAGGGATGTGTCACTGTAACTATGTAACGTGCCCTGTACTTTCCATTTGGGTGTTTGATTGTTTGGGCTAAAGACAGTAACTACGCGGTCTAAGGGACTGAAAGTATAATTGTGTTGTAACAGACAAGAGTTACAAGTCCATGTTGCAGCGTATGCACAGAGCCCAAGCCTCCTGCTGAAGGCAGTTCAACTACACCCCGGTTGGATGGGTTGGATGCAGAACAGCTTTGCCCTGTGTCGGAAAACTGCAAGCTAAAATATGGCAGCATGTGATAGAACAGCACTGACCTCCAAAACGTGATAGAACAGTCCTGTAATCCAACACGTGATAGAACAGTCCTGTAATCCAACACGTGATAGAACAGTCCTGTAATCCAACACGTGATAGAACAACACTGACCTCCAAAACGTGATAGAACAGTCCTGTAATCCAACATGTGATAGAACAGTCCTGTAATCCAACACGTGATAGAACAGTCCTGTAATCCAACATGTGATAGAACAGTCCTGTAATCCAACACGTGATAGAACTGTCCTGTAATCCAACATGTGATAGAACAGTCCTGTAATCCAACACGTGATAGAACAACACTGACCTCCAAAACGTGATAGAACAGTCCTGTCCTACAACATGTGATAAAACAGTCCTGTCCTACAACCAGTGTCATTGGTCAGAACCGCTCTGTCCCTCTAACCAGTGCGATTGGACAGAACAGCTGGTGAGATGTGCCTTAGAGGACACCTGACTTAAACTGCTGGGTGAAAAAAATCTGGGTCAACTGTTTACTTGTGTTTGGCCAAATCTATGCCACTGAGGTGATGCTGAATATGGAGTCTGTCAGTTTCAAAACAGAGTTCATTTATGATGTTGTGTTTAAATGTTCCCACCGAGAGTGAGATACTTACAGCAGACTACCTTGTTGGTAGACATACATTCCCTAAGTGAAGGAGAAAACAGCCTGTGTATTTTGAGGCAGCGGAGAATGACTGGTGTCCTGCAGGAGTTGCTCCTCTTAATGGAATGAGTCATCTGAACGTCGCCAGACATCGTGCCATTGACCTCAGTCACTTTACCACTCAGTCACTCTCCTCGCTCCTTTCTGCACTCTCCTTCTCTCTGCAGACTCTCCTCCTCTTCCCCTCTCGGCAGAGTCTCTCCTCCTCTACCCCTCTCTGCAGACCTCCCTCCTCCCCTCTCGGCAGACTCTCCTCCTCTTCCCCTCTCTGCAGACCCCCCTCCTCCCCTCTCGGCAGACTCTCCTCCTCCTCTACCCCTCTCGGCAGACTCTCCTCCTCCTCTTACCCTCTCGGCAGACTCTCTTCCTCCTCTTCCCCTCTTGGCAGACTCTCCTCCTCCTCTTCCCCTCTCTGCAGTCCCCCTCTTCCGCTACCTCTCGGCAGTCTCTCCTGACGGGGCATGGTGTGTAGCTCTGGGGCTACTGATTGGTGTGATTCCTCTCATTGCCAACACTGCTCCCTGGTGGCCATAACAAGTATCTCACTGCCTCCCTCAACTTCCCGCTCCTTGTCGACATGCACATGACTCCATTCTGCTGGTCCGTAACTCCCAGGACAGCCCATTGTACCTGACACAGGGATGGTCCCGACATCATAGTGGCGGATATTAACTTCTGGTGTACGGGGTCTGTAGTGTGTTAAATGTGTGCAGAAGGGTCGTGGTGTCACGCACGTGTTCCATGATACGTCTCTGTGGTCTTTAACGTAAATCCAGGTGTGTGTTCTGGTTTTACGTGGGTTTCCCAGAGAGATAGGAGATAAGGGCAGCGACGGCACAGATGTAGGTGATAACCCCGAACAGGATGGACAGGACGGAAAGCCACAGGGCGTGACGAGAGGCGGAGCTTGCGCCCTGGAAGTTCCCCTGGGCGGACGCCTTGTTGGTCTGGATACGGGGGGGGGAGAGAGAGGGGGGGGAGAGGGGGGAAGGCCGGGTGAGGAGAAAAGGGGTGAGGAGAAGAGGATAGCAGATGAGAACAGGGAGACTTAAATAGGGTGTTTTACAATTTTGCTTTTTGAGAAATAAAGCAGAATCAGTAAACTTCAGTACTTCACACATCCTTTCTCTCTGACACTCCCACTTCTACCAGCTCACACATCCTTTCTCTCTGACACTCCCACTTCTACCAGCTCACACATCCTTTCTCTCTGACACTCCCACTTCTACCAGCTCACACATCCTTTCTCTCCGACACTCCCACTTCTACCAGCTCACACGTGTTTTTCACAGTGACCCTGATTCCCAGTATCAACATTATTGAAAATCCATGTTCTAGGGCTGCTTGTTATTAGTGTAATTAAACCCTAACGAAGGCTATTGATTGGTGTGGGCCTCTGCCTTGCTGCCAGTTAGGAAACACACACACACACACACATACTCACTCACTCTCTTTCTCTAATGGAAAGAACCCTTACAAGTTAGTGTGTTAATGGTGACAGATGACAAGTTATTTAAAGCTGTTCAACACTGGGCTACGGGAGACTGGAGGTTTATATTACACCTCTGAAAGTATACCTTCACAGACGTAGCAGCCATTCTTTTCAGCATGACAGGCAAGAACGTGCCCTGAATCCTTACGTTTCCCTTTTGACCTCAAAGTCAGAACCAGGACCAGAAACATTTCACGTCCAGTCAATTCAGGAAGACAATTTCAATCTGACTTGTTTGCATTGAAAAGCATTTATAATTTAAAATGCTAATGTACTTCCTAAACGGACTGGAATAGAATCAGTAGAATCAGGACAGTCTACCCCCCCCACCGGCCCTCACACACTCACCTTCTGGGACAGGTAAGAGGCTGTGTTTAATCAGGACAGTCTACCCCAGCCCTCACACTCACCTTCTGGGACAGGTAAGAGGCTGTGTTTAATCAGGACAGTCTACCCCAGCCCTCACACTCACCTTCTGGGACAGGTAAGAGGCTGTGTTTAATCAGGACAGTCTACCCCAGCCCTCACACTCACCTTC
>JACXGK010014589.1:0-11401 GCA_016801125.1 Novumbra hubbsi
ACGTGTGTACATATTGACATGGAGGCACGTGTGTACATATTGTCATGGAGGCACGTGTGTACATATTGTCATGGAGGCACGTGTGTACATATTGTCATGGAGGCACGTGTGCACATATTGTCATGGAGGCACGTGTGTACATATTGTCATGGAGGCACGTGTGTACATATTGTCATGGAGGCACGTGTGTACATATTGTCATGGAGGCACGTGTGTACATATTGACATGGAGGCACGTGTGGGTTTTGCTTGCCCCTCTCACTCTCTGTGTCTTTCTGATAGATGTGGCAGTGGGTTGTCCATTTGGTGGGGAGGACCGGCGTGGCCTGGTGTTGATCTACAATGGCCAGCGGGACCTGCTGACTCGGGGCTTAACCGTCAGCCAGGAGCTCCATGGAACCTGGGCCTCCAGCAGTGGCCTGTCTGGCTACGGCTTCACCCTGAGAGGGGCCAGAGACCTGGACAACAACCAGTACCCAGGTACGCTCGCCTGCACCGGCAGTCGTTTCTTTAGTTTAACGTTTGTCTTTCCCCCTCTCCTCTTCTGGTGAAGTCGTCACTCAGAGCAGGAAGGGGTTGAGGGGGTTGAGGGGCTGCCATGACAATTCTCTGATGACTTCTCGTTCCTGCCTCCTGAAGGATGGAAAGGGAGTCTGGCAGAGTGTGGACAGGCATGCTATGAGTCCGCACTCGGTAAACTAAAACATCTCAGTGTTTAGTCTGTTTGCCAGATATTTCAACATGGCCTTGTAGTGCTACCAAGGACACTGTTCTTCAGAGGGCTTTTGTCATGTGGCTCTGGTTACTTTGGAAAGCTTCATCTTTTGGGATTTCATGACACAGATGTATTTAGCACACTACAGTGATCAGAACAGCCGGTGGCTGAGTGTTTATACAGGATGTAGTATTCAGTCAGAGGTAGGGTTATTGTCTGTGTATACTTGTTTAGTCAGTCAGTTCAGTCAGAGGAAGTGTCAATTTTCATGTGCTCAGTCAGAGGTAGTGTTTGTGGTGTCTGTATATGCGTTCAGACAGAGGTAGGGGTAGTGCTAGATGAGTTCATAGAGGGGTAGTGTCTAGAGGTGTTCATAGAGGGGAAATGTTTCTGTTCAGTCAGAGGTAAGTGTAGTGTCTAGATGTGTTCACAGAGGGGTAGTGTCTAGAGGTGTTCATAGAGGGGAAATGTTTCTGTTCAGTCAGAGGTAGGGGTTGGGTTTAGATGTGTTCATAGAGGGGTAGTATTGCTGTTCAGTCAGAGGTAGTGGTTGTGTCTAGATGTGTTTATAGGGGGGTAGTATTGCTGTTCAGTCAGAGGTAGGGGCAGTGGCTAGATGTGTTCATAGGGGGGTTGTGTCCAGATGTGTTCATAGAGGGGTAGTATTTCTGTTCAGTCAGATGTAGGGGTAGGGTCTAGATGTGTTCATAGAGAGGTAGTGTCTAGATGTGTTCATATAGTGGTAGTGTCTAGATTTTTTCATAGAGGGGTAGTATTTCTGTTCAGTCAGAGGTAGAGATTGTATACATTTCTTCAGTCAGTAGTTTTTGTATTTATGTTTTTAGTCAGAGGGTGTGCATATGTTTGTTACAGTCAGTAGTGTTTTGATGTATTGGTTCAGTCAGTAGTGTTTATAGTATTGTGCAAATGTCAAAGTCAAACTAAAGCCATTTATTTGGATAGTGTTTATTTGTAAAAATATATTTACATATTTCATAACCCAAATTGCATTTGGTGACGTGTCTTTAGTGAAGTTTAATCTCTACCCTGCAAAGGAGAAACCATGCATAAACAACATCCAGAAACGCTAGGGCCTTCTCTGGGCCAAACGCATTTTAGATGGACTGAGGCAATGTGGAAAACTGTCCTGTGGTCTGACAAATCAAAATGGGAGATTATTTTTGGACATCATGGATGCTGTGTCCTCTGGGCTAAAGAGGAGAGGGACCATCCGTCTTCTCATCAGCGCACATTGCAAAGGCCATTATGTGTGATGGTATGGGGGTGCATTAGGGCACATGACATGGATGAGTGAAAACATCTGTGAAGGCACCATTAATGCTGAACAATATATACAGGTTTTAGAGCAACATTTGCTGCCATCCAGATGACGCTTTCTTCAGGAAAGGCCTTGGCCTCTTTCATCAGGACAATGCCCAACAACGTTCTGCCCATATCTCAACAGCATGGCTCTATAGTAAGAGTCTGGGTGCCAAACCTGTCCTCTATTGAAAACATTTGGCATATTATGAAATGACAAATACAAGAAGACCCAGCAGCTAAAATCCTATATCAAGCAAGAATAGGAAACCATTCTAAATTCAAAACTACAGCAATCGGTCTCCTCAGTTCCCAAACACAGAACATTGTGATGCAACACGCAGCGTCTCCCAACTTTTTGGAATACTAAGTGGTACAAATAAACACTAACTAACCAAATAAATGGCTTTAGTTTGACTTTCTTATGGCTAAGACCTGTACACAGTACCGTATGTGTTCTGTTAGAGGTAGGTGTAGGGCATTCATTTACTTCATGCCATAGGCTTTATAAAGGCTAACCAAAGGAACAGAGTTGGTGTTTTCTCAGTTTGGAGTCATTCTATAGGCTGAATAGTTTCGCCTTTGTGCTTTTATAGACAAAGCAGAAACGTTGGAATTATTGTTTTCATTTTCTTTGCTTTCCTTCTTTTCTTCTTTCTGTATGAATAACACACCGCCTCTGATCTCTCTCTTTCCCACAAACAGGAAATCTGTGTCTTTGTTATACAAACACCCCACACACATGCGCACACGCACCACATTACTTGTGATTAGCAGTGTCACTGGCCCCTGAGTGTGTGTGTGTGTAATGAATGTGTGTGTTGAGCTACAGACGGACATACAAGCCTGCATTACACACGCGTGCTTGTTAGAACTCAGGCTTTCTAAAGCCCTCTGGGAGGACTCTGGTAAAGGAAGTACGGGGAAAGCTCCCGGGTGGCAGAGACATTACACACGCACACACACACACACACACACACACAGACACACACATACACATGGTCTGTCGTTAATAGGGTAGTAAAGTCACACTGTTCAAAGGACCCTCAGATGTTTAATCATGAGCCTGCTGGGCGTCTCAGTGCCTGGTGCAGGATGTGTTTTTGTGCATATATACTGGGTGTGTGCGTAAGGTATGTCTTTCTAAATGTGGTTTATAATCCCATGTCCCATGTATCTGTTCTCCTGTCAGTTCTATACAGTCCAGATTCTCCTAGATAGAGACACAGGCAACGTGAGGGATCAGAGAGATATATGAAAGTTCCCAATGGATGCTCCCTGGAAAACAGCTTCCTTCTGCTACCTGGGTATCAAACCGTTCTTTCTTTAAAGTGTTCGGCAGGCCCTCAGAGGCATCACAAATCGTGTCGTGTCCGACAGCGAGGTTACTCATCAGCTTCTTGGATGGAAGGATTGTATTAAGCTACCAGAGAAGTGAAACCCAAAACGAACGCTGTGCCAGGAACCATTCCTGCTCCTGACCCTGGGAAACTGCGTCTGCAAATCCTAGGGTTACTGTTAGGGTCTGGTGTGTGTGTGTGTGTCAGGGGTCAAATGGCCTAAAGGCAGGGATGTTGTGCAGCGGCGAAGACAGAGGTCAAACGCTGTAGACATTTAACAGGCCAATCAGCAATCGCGCTGCCACTACAAAACAGAATACAAATAACACAGAAACACTGTTGAAATCAAGGGATTAGAACTGAGTTGCCACCGACTTCATGGAGACAAAACTCGCTGAAGTGTCTCTTCTTATTGTTTATTCCCTGGTTAATGTTGTTTTGAGGAACTCAACATTGGTATTTCCATTATGCTTTAACCGGTTGACTCGTATGGTGACACCTGTGTACTCTCGCCAGAGTGGTCCCTGAAGGTTACTGTCACGCGTGATCAGAACGTATCATTAGAATGCCTAGTTATGAGTATCATTAGAACTCCTAGTTCTGAGTATAATTAGAACTCCTAGTTATGAGTATAATTAGAACTCCTAGTTATGAGTATCATTAGAACGCCTAGTTATGAGTATCATTAGAACTCCTAGTTATGAGTATCATTACAACTCCTAGTTATGAGTATCATTAGAACTCCTAGTTATGAGTATAATTAGAACTCCTAGTTATGAGTATAATTAGAACTCCTAGTTATGAGTATCATTAGAACTCCTAGTTATGAGTATAATTAGAACTCCTAGTTATGAGTATCATTAGAACTCCTAGTTATGAGTATCATTACAACTCCTAGTTATGAGTATCATTAGAACTCCTAGTTATGAGTATAATTAGAACTCCTAGTTATGAGTATAATTAGAACTCCTAGTTATGAGTATAATTAGAACTCCTAGTTATGAGTATAATTAGAACTCCTAGTTATGAGTATCATTACAACTCCTAGTTATGAGTATCATTAGAACTCATAGTTATGAGTATCATTAGAACGCCTAGTTATGAGTATCATTAGAACGCCTAGTTATGAGTATCATTAGAACGCCTAGTTATGAGTATCATTAGAACGCCTAGTTATGAGTATCATTAGAACTCCTAGTTATGAGTATCATTAGAACTCCTAGTTATGAGTATCATTAGAACTCCTAGTTATGAGTATAATTAGAATGCCTAGTTATGGGTGATGCAACAACCAATGGTGGGTCTGACCAAACTGTTATTCATTTACAAACATTTAGTTTTCACAAACGTTTTTATGTCTCTCAGTATGTCCATATGTCCTCAATGTGCACTGTGATTTTAGGGTGTTGATGTTATAACTTCTGCAGAGGTAGGACAGTGTTCTAATTCATGATTCTTATCCATATTGGGATTTGATGGGTAACTTACAGCTAACAGCAGCCAAAACCAGCAGTCATATGTAGCTAACATAAAAGGTAATGTGTTTTTTTTTATAAGCAGCTAGTATAATGCAACATATATTACGGATGAGCTGTTGAACGGTCAAAATCATTGTGTAACAACTTTATAGAAGTTATGCGTAACCCACAGGGGGAACATTGCCCTTCTTGAAAACCTGCATCAAGCAAGCATGAATGGGATTGGATGGGTTACTCAAGATCTACCAAACATAAAGGTGATAATATGGGTTACTCAAGATCTCCCAAACATGAATAGGATTGGATGGGTTACTCAAGATCTACAAAACTTGAATGGGATTGGATGGGTTACTCAAGATCTACAAAACATGAAGGTGATAATATGGGTTACTCAAGATCTACAAAACATGAATGGGATTGGATGGGTTACTCAAGATCTACAAAACATGAATGGGATTGGATGGGTTACTCAAGATCTACAAAACATGAATGGGATTGGATGGGTTACTCAAGATCTACAAAACATGAATGGGATTGGATGGGTTACTCAAGATCTACCAAACATGAATGGGATTGGATGGGTTACTCAAAATCCAACAAACATGAAGGTGATAAAATGTGTTACTCCACAGACTCCACAGATTAATTTACGTTTGTTCATTTGGACAGATTAGTGAATCTTTTTTTAGACTCCATTGCAGAGTAAACAAACATGGCGGTGCACATAGATAGTAATGAATTAAAATAGCACAACATAATCAGTACAACCTTCAAAACTATTTTAAACAAATCATCTGGCTTCAGTAAACCATGACGGTGTTCTAAGTCCTTCTAATTTTACCAGGCTGCCTACACACACACACACACACACAGGCTGCCTACACACACACACGTTCACACACACAGGCTGCCTACACACACACACGCTCACACACACAGGCTGCCTACACACACACACGTTCACACACACAGGCTGCCTACACACACACACGTTCACACACACAGGCTGCCTACACACAAGACACACTTTAAACACTTTGACACTGGACACACTGAATATTGGTTGCACATTCAGGGGTTCCGTGGATGCTTGAAGCAGCCAGTCTCTGACAGGTTGACAGGTTGTGTAAACCTTGGATGGCTGCCATGTTTCTTAGAGCAGGGAGTCGGGGCCTAGAGGTCCAGTTACTCAGCTTGCCCCAAAGGCGCAATTACTCCAAATGTGTGTCTGTACGTGTGTGTGTTTACATACTAACCTCAAGTCATTGATGCCAGGTCTTTTCCTCAGGTTTTAATAGGATTGACTTAGAAGGTTAAAGTGGGTTATCTGCTTTTTTTTTTTTTTTCTCCCAAATACGTTTTTTTAAAAGGATTGTAATGTCTGAATAAAGAGCTCAGACTTACAGTATGTAAGGAGAACCAGCCCTTCTTACACACACACACACACACACACACACTGATGGACGTTGTGGCGTTGGGCTTCTCATGAGTGAAAGAAAGATCCCGGAGAATAATTTTTTTGTTGGAAGTGTGAGTCCCTGAGGCTGAGCTGACGTTTGGACTGTGTGTGTTTGTATCTGCCTGTTGGAAACACACCTTAGCTCTTATGACTTTTACAGACTGGTTGGAGAGCCAAGTGCTTTAGCTGATGCGCTCCTTTTTCTCCCCCCCGCTTCATTCCCCACTCCCATCTCTCCCGTCTCTCCCGTCTCTCCCATCACTCCCGTCTCTCCCGTCTCTCCCATCTCTCCCGTCTCTCCCGTAACTCCCGTCACTCCCATCACTCCCATCACTCCCGTCTCTCCTGTAACTCCCGTCACTCTCATCTCTCCCATCTCTCCCATCACTCCCATCTCTCCCGTCTCTCCCGTCACTCCCATCACTCCTGTCTCTCCCGTAACTCCCGTCACTCCCATCTCTCCCATCACTCTCATCTCTCCCATCACTCCCATCTCTCCCATCTCTCCCATCTCTCCCATCTCTCCCATCATCACTGTTACACTTTCAACACACACGTGGGTTTGGGTCTAATGGTACATGTCGTGGTCTCAGAGATAGCAGGATAAGGGGCTCTGGCTGACAGCAGAAACATTTGGGACTTCTCTGAAACGCAAAGGGTTATCTTACCGTCCCCATCGCATAACATTTAGACAAATCCTATTTGGTCCACTTTCTCTTATTTTAGAGCTGTTTTCACAATGGGTTCTAGCAGGGACCCATTGTGGGAAGGGAAGTATTTTTGATGGGGACAATCGAACAACTCTTGGAATTTAGACACATACGCATAAACATATTTAAATGTGACTATCCTAATAGGGACATTATACCCATTGAATATCATGTTTTCACTGACACCAAACTCTCAACCTAACCTTTAGTCCTAATGTGTTTGAAGGTAGACTAGCGTTCAGGGAAGAACCTGTAAACAAAAGTTCCCAGAGCCAGCCTGGTTTAAATCTGTTCTGTCCAGGTGGCAGTTACAGTTATTCCTGTAATTGCTCAAAGGAGCTTGCTATAAATTACAAAGTATTGTCAGTTAATTTACCTCTAAAACAAAAGCCTAAAAAATATATTATATTCTAACTTTACAATAAACCTGGCAAAATGTCCATACAATGTTAAATGTTACTTTTTGTTCTATTCTTTGCAGGGAGTTTACAGGGCTTGCTATCTTATCTATCTCAAGAGGATTTCCAAGACTGCACTTTCTCTAGTCAACCAGAGACTCTGTCATTCTCAGTTTCACAGCGATGTGTCTTCATCTTCAAAACTAAATAAACACAGAAGGTCCTAACAGACAAAACACTCAAGCTCAGAACTCTTTCAGACACAACTATAGAGATCAGAACTCCATCAGACAGAACTATAGATATCGGAACTATTTCAGACAGAACTATAGAGATCAGAACTATTTCCGACAGAACTATAGAGATCAGAACTATTTCAGACAGAACTACCAAGATCAAAACTCCATCAGACAGAACTATAGAGATCATATAGAGATCACTGACAGAATATTTTAACATAGTTAGCTTAGCTTCATGTCTATACAGTCAGACCATCAGTACTTTTGCATAGTTAACTTTGTTTGTCTATCAGGGTAGGCTTGCATTGATTAAGTCTCTTTCTCGTTGTGGTTTCAGGCTGTTTTAATCAACGCTGGTTGTGTGTGTGTGTGTGTGCCCACCGTAGTATGTGTCCCATGACCACATTCAATAAAAAGCAGGTCTATTCTCAACAGAAAATGAATTAAAACTTGTCATTTACAAAACACATTATAACACTAATAAACTGAGTAGAGAACAGGACTAGTTGTGAGTCTGCTAGAGACTGGCTGGTTATAACCCAGAAAACAGGGGGACGTGCTAAGTACATTCAACATTGTTCCATTAGAGCTTGAGCTAGAAGATCCCTGTGATGTATTCAGAACATTTTAGTAACATTAAAATATGACATTAGCTTCAGGAACATTAAAGAATATTCAGTACAAATTACGGTTTAACGGTCTGAATTGGACAAGTGACCCCAAGTTAATGCAATTTCCGGAGGCAGAAGAACCGGAGAACCAGTTAGAAAGGTGCTGGTTAGCGGAGTGAAGTCATTTGAAAAGCTGCATACACTAAAGGCTCTAATGAAAATACCTTATTGCCTTTTTTCTAGTCACACTTGAAGTGGGTTTAAACACTTCAGAATGTTCTTGACCCGGTGGATCAGGGAATTAGCAGTATTTCGAGTCCACAAGTTATGGATTGCATTACGTTGCATTACGTAACACTGAATCAGTAGTTTACCAAGTACTGTTGTTTCCAAAAGCAACAGGTGGTGATGTTGTTTCTTTGCCATCATGTTGTGACATCCTTTAAATAAGTTAGGAGCTACAGTAAACAAAATATTATGAGAATATACCACAACAACCATAGTCCTGAAGACACAACAGGGGATACTATCAGAAGGAAAAAACATCCAGCTAGCACCAAACATTCTGAAAACATTTCCAAGAGCTATGTGAAACTAAGGTGGTAATTTTTTTTATATCTTCCCACAACGTTTGGGAAACATTTTCCAGCACATTCTTTCAAGGTATTATTTACTTTTACTTTAAGTTTTAACGTGGTTGCATTTAAACAAAACATTTGTAAGGTTCTGGGAACATTCTAAATAATTCTGAGGGTGCAAGTTCTTATAAGATTATTTCAGTTCTCCAGTGTTCCTTCCGCTTACATAGTGCATATTGAATTTATGTTCTCAAATTGTAAAGAATGTTGAGAAACTGATCTTATTTTGTGTTTATTTCAGTAGTTAATGTTTCCTACAGGTTTGCTCATGATTTTATAGGAAGTAATACCATAAAAAGTGCACAGGCTACAACTTGTGATGTTCCAGGAACGTCCCACTGACACATTTGTTTGCTGGGATGGCTCAATGTCTTAGTATAGTAGGGGACTAGTTTTATTGAGAAGCCTAGAGATCTGATTGCACAGATGTGATGGTTCTTATGGAGCTGGAATGTGCCTTGGGGTCTCACCATCACGACACACAGACACACTGCTTCGTTTGGTGACCAAAACAAAAACAGTGTTGCAAAAATAGATTTATTTACAACCCAAAGCTGTTACAGACTAATTGTGGTTGCATGTTTGTGCATGTGTGTGTGTGTGTGTCTGAGAGTGTGTGTGTGTGTACGTGTAAATGGGTGTAGGAGAGTGCGTGTTTGTGTGTGTAAAATATGAGGTCTGTGTGTGATGAAGATTTTTGGAGACCTTGAAATCAGTCCCATCTGTTGCATTCTTTGAAGCATATGTATTCTCTTTCTCCATCTCTCTTTCTCATCTCTCTCTCTCCATCTCTCATCTATCTCAATGTAGACCTGATAGTGGGAGCATTTGGAAAAGGGGAGGTGTCAGTGTACAGGTAAATATTTCCTTGTTTTATTGTATAGTCCAAGATGTTGAAACTATACCTGGCTGCTAGGTTACGCTGATAACATGTGTTTGTCTGTAGGGCTCGTCCTGTAGTCTCCGTGGAGACAGAGATGATCCTGACTCCCAGAATTTTCAACCCTGATGATCGATCATGCCTGATGACAGAATCTGATACCATGGTTACCTGGTGCGTGTGCACAGACATACATACACATCCTTTTCTATTTACCCTAGCTCTATGCCATGGTTAGCTGGTGCCTGTGCACAGACACATACACACATCCTTTTCTATTTACCCTAGCTCTGTGCCATGGTTACCTGGTGCCTGTGCACAGACACATACACACACATCCTTTTCTATTTACCCTAGCTCTATGCCATGGTTAGCTGGTGCCTGTGCACAGACACATACACACATCCTTTTCTATTTACCCTAGCTCTATGCCATGGTTACCTGGTGCCTGTGCACAGACACATACACACATCCTTTTCTATTTACCCTAGCTCTATGCCATGGTTAGCTGGTGCCTGTGCACAGACACATACACACATACACACATCCTTTTCTATTTACCCTTGCTCTATGCCATGGTTAGCTGGACAGAAACAATGGTCAGTAAGGATGTCCTGGGGATATGTGAATGCCGTGACACAGGGTACATTTGGACAGATTGACTGACAGAAATTAACTGGGGAATGTTGTTTAACCAACCCAGCTTATTCCAATTCCAGACATCAGTCTGTGGTCGGAGAAATCAGATTGGACACACTTATGTTATGAACTGTTAGGGAGTTTCTATGACTGTCTGGTACATTAGTTTTTTTTTTTACTATTTTATTAAGAACTTTGACTGGTAAATGTTATGTTGTAGTGAATCGATATTTTATTTAAAAAATGTGGCTGGTTTAGTTATGTTATAGTGAGTTGCTATTTTATTAAAACATTTGTCTGGTTTAGTTATTTTGTAGTGAATCACTATTTTATTAAGAACTTTGGCTGGTTTAGTTATGTTGTTGTTAATCGCTATTTTATTAAGAAATTTGGCTGGTTTAGTTATGTTGTAGTGAGTCGCTATTTTATTAAGAGATTTGTCTGGTTTAGTTATGTTGTAGTGAATCGCTATTTTATTAAGAACGTTGGCTGGTTTAGTTAGGTTGTTGTTAATCGCTATTTTATTAAGAAATTTGGCTGGTTTAGTTATGTTGTAGTGAGTCGCTGTTTTATCAAGAACTTTGGCTGGTTTAGTTATGTTGTAGTGAATCATTATTTTATTAAGAACTTTGGCTGGTTTAGTTATGTTGTAGTGAATCGCTATTTTATTAAGAACTTTGGCTGGTTTAGTTATGTTGTTGTTAATCACTATTTTATTAAGAAATTTGGCTGGTTTAGTTATGTTGCAGTGAGTCGCTATTTTATTAAGAGATTTGTCTGGTTTAGTTATGTTGTAGTGAATCGCTATTTTATTACGAAATTTGGCTGGTTTAGTTATGTTGTAGTTAATCACAATTTTATCAAGAACTGTCTGGTTTAGTTATGTTGTTGTTAATCGCTGTTTTATCAAGAACTTTGGCTGGTTTAGTTATGTTGTAGTGAATCATTATTTTATTAAGAACTTTGGCTGGTTT
>JACXGK010014590.1:0-11531 GCA_016801125.1 Novumbra hubbsi
CTCTGGCCCCCACTCTGGCCCCCACTCTGGCCCCCACTCTGGCCCCCACTCTGGCCCCCACTCTGGCCCCCACTCTGGCCCCTACTCTGGCCCCTACTCTGGCCCCTACTCTGGCCATCAGTGTCCTGCACCATGAAGTTTCTTACTGGGTGCCGTCTGTTGAGTGAGAACAGGAAAGGGATAAAAAGTAAATCCTGAAAGTATGACACTTATCTTCTACTCACCTAAAACATCGACATGACTAATCCCCAACATGTCGGTTTTCTTACCCGCTAGTCACAAGGACACCTCAGGGCAAACACATTGACCTGGCCTAAAAAGTCATGTTTTCTGACAACCTTCACCCAGCACAGCCAGAGGAGGACCCCCTCAATCTGGCTGGCTCCTCTCTAGGTTTCTTCTTAGTTTCCATTTCCACTAGGTTTTTTTTCCTGGTCACTGTGCATCAATTTAGTTGTTGCTTGCTCTTTGAGTCTGAAATAAAATCGATAAAACACCTAGTGTAAAATGTCTTCTTTTTTACATTAGTGATTAAAATATGACATTATGATATTTACATATCTTTATTTTACTGTATATCACCTGTGAAGTATAAAATTATTGTTAAAAGCCTAAATATTAATTAGCTTTAACAGGTGGTACAACTTCATAACAGGGTTATAAGATTAATAACAGGAAATGTCAGGCCAAAAGCTGTGTCTAGGCACACTGCGTCACACCTTAACATAGAACAGAGCTTAGATGTCCTAAAGCCTATTGGTCAAGTACCATACCCGTTCCTGTCTGATTGCTTAAATATCTTTAACATTTATTATTTGTATACATTTTAAGTGTGAATATTGAAGAATGACTAACCTACAAGTAATTCCAATAATGTTATTAAATATAAAAACACATTAAATGCATGTCAAACAGCCCATTAGTCCAATGTATTGACTGAGTGTCTATTTGTCAGAGCTGTATCGAACCACTGGACAGCAACCATCCAGACGGAACAACAGTCCTTGTTTCATAAAGTGCATAATGAAAGGCCAATAACGGCTTTTATGGAAACTAGCAAAAGCCTTGTGCCAAACCAAGAGAGTATTTCACAGATTGTTTGGGATTGGCGGTAACTACAGAGCAGTTGGGAACAGAAGACATGCAATGAAAGAGATCTGCTCCTCTTGTCTCTTCAAATGTATCCATTGTGTTTCCCTCTGCACCCTCACAGTGTAGGAAGTCAGCATGAAATAAAACGCTGGTCTTAACCAATGTCACTGTAGCTAAAACCAAAGAACTCCCTAAGAAAGCACAGTCCATGAATTTGAATTATTCCACAACTTTCACTCCTGATCCAATCGAAGGGGAAAATGTGTTAACATTTCCAAAGCAAGAGAGAACTCAACACAAATTAGCAGTTATCTTTGTTAATAGCCCATGATTTGTAAATCAGGTACTTCAAGGTACTTCAATCAAATTGAAAACGTCCCTCAAGCGGCTAGGTCTTTCACATAATCCTTTCAGTCACCTCTCCCTCAACAAAGGCTTGCATTTTATTTTGCAAGCTCTACCATCTAAAAAGACCTACATGAGTAATACATGTTATGTGCCTTGGTTTAAACTAATCTTACAGGGACAGCCTGCACAACTTAAACCGTGGTAAGGCTACCTGCACTGCTGGCATTATTGTCCGTCGCACCTCAAACAGTACCTGTTGATCAGCTACAGGTTGATCATCATTCATTGGCCAGGTTCTTCACGCTTCTCCAGTTACCTATACCGCCTGGTGGTGTGCGTAAAATTATTACATAATCGATAAATTATTACATTTTCAAGCAATTGGCTCACCAAGAATCATGACAAAGAAGTAAACGTAAGCTATATCAGCATCTGCGAACTAAGTAATGAACAAATACATTATTTGTTGGTAGTTATGGTTGCATGTTCAGCTTGGAATCCTAAGAAAATACACATTACTGGTAGCATTTGTTACTAGCAAACACGAGGCTACTGTACTCTTTTAGCAACAACAACCGCTAACTCGCCACAAACAGAGCTACTATCAGTCAAATTGTATAAAGCCACAAGCTACTGTATCTATCCTTTTGCCATCCCTCGATGCAGACACTCAGTTCTTGCACGCTGGCTGAATGGAATTGTTTGGAGGTATGGTCTTGCACAAGAAACGAACACATCTAGCAAACCTTACTACAGTGGGAGAAAAAGACCCCCTTCTATTGGCATTTTGTAGTCAGCTGACATAAAGCTGTAACTTTTCGCTGCAGTAGATTTGCAAACGTTTCGTTTCTGTAAACGTTGATTTGCATCCGTAGACAGCGTTTTCCGAAAAACATTTTTTACAAGTTCAGATCATGTATTTGATAATAACAATGCTGGAAATGCTGTGCATATCTAACCCAGTCGCAAATATTTGACTGCTGCCTTTTTTGACAGAAGTCGAAGAGATCTCTGTGAAACGATGTGCACATACGCTAATTGTTAATTATTGCAGTAATTTCATCACGCGTTTTATTTCCTCACTTTTTCAAATAATGTGTCAACGCCATAGGTAACCGTCGTTGTGGATACATTAAAAGCTTTTTGCTAATAGAAGCAAATGTAGACTTGGGTTAGAAGCGATTGTCACATTGACGATCAAGAGGTGAACGAGCGGTGTTTTGGACTCCGCTTATACCAGGCCTTTGAAATGCATATTCCTGTAGAATTAGAATAAACCAACTTTCGCTAGAAATTTTTAGCATTGTAAATATGGAGAAAAATAGTTCCTTAGAGAGATGACATGTGAAATATTGATTACGGTTTCATTATTGAGTGGAGATTTTGGCTTTATGTTAGGTTGGAAATCAACCTTCCTCCATTTCTTCCTTCCACCTCGGCGCGTCTTTCAGGTCTTTTTTGTAGGCCTCGGTGAAATGTTTTTTCCTATTAGCAACAATGCTTGTTTGAATGTGGTTACATACAGAGGTTACATATGATGTTGACAAATAAAAAAAATAACATTGGTAAATTCAACATGAAACCAAGCAGAAACCGAAGCCGTGAAACATCTCACCAAAAACGAGAATTGTATAATGAAGAGTGAGGGAGGGGCAGTTGTTGTTTGGGATAGGGCAAAATATGCACATGGGAGGGGCAGTTGTTTAAAATAGGGCAAAATATGTACAAGGGCGGGGCGGTTGTTGTTTAGGATAAGGTTAAACATTAATATTTTAGTATCTTTAAATTAACCACCCTTTGCCTTGATGACAGCTTGGCATTCTTTCAATGAGCTGGAATGCTAAAGTCTGAGCATTTACAGTGGGTGAAATAAGTATGTCACCATTTTTCTCACTAAATTTATTTCCAATGGTGAAGTTGTCACCAGATGTTGGTAACAACCCAAGTAATCCATACATTAAAAAAAGAAATGAATAATATCAGAAATTAATTTATGTGTAATCTGTGAAATGACACAGAGAAAAAGTACTGAACACATGAAGAAAGAGAGGTGCAAAAAGGCATGGAAAGACCAGACAACAGTTGAAATATCAGTAATTAAAAAGCAATCCAGCCCCTTGTCAGTGTGAATTAATATCAGCTGGTTCAGTCCCATCTGATGGCCTACAAAAAGGTCTCATTGCCAAGTGGCACAAAAGACACATCTCATGATGGGTAAGAGCAAAAAGCTGTCTCAAGACCTTCGTAACCTATTTGTTGCAAAACATAACAATGTTCCAGTGAGCACTTTTGGGGCCATAATCACAAACAGTGTCACAAGTTAAGCACCCCCACATCATAACTCCTCCCTGCTTCACGGTGGGCAGCAGATTTGCAGAGATTGTCCATTGTGTTACACTGCGTTTCACCAAAACACAGGGCCAGGACTAAAAAAACAAATTCGGAAAACAAAAGGACAAATTACTGTTGAACTAATGTCCATTTCTCATGTTTCCTGGCCCAAGCAAGTCTTTTCTTATTGTTGTCCTTCGGTAGTGGTTTCTTTGCAGCAAATCGACCATAAAGACCTGATTCATGCAGTCTCTGTTGATGTTGAGATGTGTCTGTTACTTAAACTTTACTACTGTAAAGCATTTATTTGGGATGCAATCTGAGATGCGGTTAATTGTGTATTTCTGAGGCTGATAACTTAAATTAATTTATCCTTTGTTGCCGAGGTAATTCATTTATACAATTACAGACTGAGTGTTAATCAATTCTGGAGTTTATCTTGATACAACACTGTTTCCTTTGTAAAATGCAAATAAAAACAAAATTCAATGATGTGCAAATAATTTCTCCCCATATTTAATTGAAAAAAGTACAAAGCCAACATAAAATGTTGAAACAGACATTAATACATGCCCATACAAAAATACAGGCCCAATTTGAATTTGATTGCAGCCAGATGTTGCATCACCTCTTCTTTAAACAATACTCTGTAAGCATTTGGGAGCCTAGGAGACCAATTGTTGTAGTTTTGAAAGATACATGTTTTCCCATTGTGCTTGATATAGGAATTTAGCAGCTCTACAGTTTAGGGTTTCCTTTGTTGTATTTTCCAAATAATGCACCAAATGTTTTCAGTGTGAGACCATCATGGATGCTGGCTTTTGTAATGTGTTATGATTACAAGTTCCTCTCCTCTTTATGAAGGAGGACACAGCGTCCATGATTCCCAAAAATAAAATAAAAATTTGAACCTCAGTCCATCTTTGTCCCTTGGATGTGTCTCTTGCACACCAAGATTTCCTAGTTATTTTTTTCTTGTAAATATTTACCAACCTATAATCTGTGTTACCTTAGAATAATTGTTTTTTAAATATGTTACAAACGTTAATGTACTATGACTAGATGAGTAAAATGACAGAAATGTTAATTTCTGAAGTAATAAATCTTAAGCAAACCAATGGACTTACCATTTACAACCAGCAGATGGAGCAATTGGTTAAAGCATTTTTTAATTTTGATGGACCTTGAGAAGTGATTAATTTAAAAGAAAACATGTACAGCAAACAACAGGTTATTCAACCATAAATACTCGTTTTCCATATAAGAAGAAACCAGACACCTGTTATGCTTTACTACTTAAAGACTGTATAAGTTCCATTTTATAAGATCCATTTTCTATTTTATGTGTTTATTATAGTTTATTATATTATATTATATGTTCTCATCAATCATTTTTGCCTTAATTGGTCTGTTGAGAAAAAATGGGACTAATTATAGATATGAATAAATACATTTTGTGTATTATAAATAAGTAATTTTACAATCCAAGGGGTTTGAACACTAGAGAGTGCTGTTCAACTGAATTTGAAATCTGGAAATGGGGAATTAAAAAAAATAAACATTTACACCTCTAAAAACTTTTGTAGTTTCTAGGCTTTTATATATGTATTTCATATACTTTTTTTGTTAGTGTTTTTCCGTGGTTTGTTTGGTTCTGATCAATGAGTATATTCTTTACAAGGGGTTCAACAGTGGTCTGAGGAGGAGGATGGTTTAGTGGTGGGAGGAGCTATGCTTTCAGGAAGGAAGAATGGGGCGTTTGGAAAATAACATAAAAGGAAGCTGAGACTTTGCAGAGGAGAACTGTGACAAGTAATGTCCCAATGAGCCATGTTTATATTAGATTATTATTTTATAATCCAAGTGCAAAATCCAGGCAATAGAATCCAGATTTACTAACAACAGCTGGTTTTAATTCTCTCTCATATTCAGTGCTATTGCTCCCTCACTTTCTATACCACTCTCTCACCCGGTTCAACAGGATGCTGTTACTTCTTTCAGAGCTAGGGCAGCTGAGTGCTGTTTCCTGACTTTCTTTTTTTGTCCACCCAAAGAAATACAGCGTGTGTGTGTGTGTGTCCAGAGAGAGAGGGAGTCTGAGAGAGAGACAGTTCATGGAATGCTGTGATGTCATCAGCCTAGTCACACACAAAGGCAAGGAAGAAGGAGACGCACAGCAGAAGCCTCCTTCTTCTGGGTAGTCACACTGCCGTGGAGCGCCGTCACCCTACTGTGAGTACATCCTCCTTCAACAGCACCTCTTTTCTCTCCCCACATTCTGCTCGATTCTCTATCACCGACTGGCTCCCTCGCTTCTCCCCTCCCCACCCCCCGAGTGTCGTGTGTAAACCAGCACTGTTTGGTCTGACAGTTCTCTGGCCACTGGCAGCCTTTATCTTCCTCCAAGTGTCTCTGGTGCTGTTTCCATTGTGGGTGGATGTGGCCACCATACCCACGGCCCCTCTGGCAGACCAGCTGACTGTCCTCCCTGGGATGGAAGCACGTCGCTGGGCTACCGCCTCTGCTGAAACAGCCACCATGTTAAAATGGAGCAGCTGTCTCGTGGGAGTTTGGGGGGGAGAACAAAAAAGGCAAAGGGGGGGGAAATGGGATGTGTGTGGAGAAGGAGAAGGGAGGAGGAGGAGGAGGGGTGTTACAGCCCACAGAAACAGCCCCATTCCTTTGGAATCTCCTCCCACACTGCAAGCCACACAGAGCCTGGACATGGCTTGAGTGAGGAAACCAGAGGTTGAAACGCTTGATTCTTCCGAAGGATTAGATTGCTGTAGATCACCGTGGAATACGGTAGATTACTTGAAACAGCCTTCTTAAGAGAAGAAGAGGCGGAGAACGGTAAGAAAGGAAGTGAAGAGACACGGAAAGAGAGAGAACTGCGAGAGACAGGACCAAGACAGACAAACAGGGAAGTGCCAGTCATCAGACAGACATTTGAGATGTACCATTTTCCCTTGATGCAGGGTCTCCCGGCAATGGCTGCCTGACAAGATCTGAGGACGACTGACGTGTGAGTGTTTCTCTGTGTGTGTGTGTTTGTGTGTGAGAGGAGGGAGTGTCATCGCAGAGGACGTCAGAGGAAGCAGCCTTCATCCGTCTGTTTGTCTGTGTGCGTGTGCACACGCTCGCATGTGTGTGTCACAGAGGAACCTCAGCCTTCTAACCCTCATGAAGCCTGTTTAGAAACAGACCATCTTCAGGAAACTGTGGACCTAACGGGTGTGGACTGGACCCACACGCGTCCGGCCAGACCGGGGAACCTGCTGGAACAGACCTCACCGCCCACTAACCCACCGCCACCATGCTGCAGCAGATCCTGAAGGACATGTACATCGACCCGGATGTGCTGGAGGCCCTGAACGAGGACCAGAAGAAGACCCTGTTCCTGAAGATGAGGCAGGAGCAGGTACGGCGCTGGAATGAGCGCGAGGAGAGCGGAGAGGACCGTCGACCGAAGCCAAAGACAGGTACCGACCGCGTCCTCCCTCACGCCTCTCAAACCTATCCCACTTCCTCCTCGATCACAGGTGTCTGTGTAACAGGAAGCTGCATAGTTCCTGGGCCGAAGCAAAGTAGCATTACCTGTTTGTGAAAAAGGCCCCCAGAACACGTTTCATAGAAACCTACACATCTGGTCTTACAGAGGTTTGGCGAGTTTCTTGCTGCGTTTCATTTTATTTTTGCAGATCAACTAGTCGGCTGCTAGTGTGTGGTTCAGCCTCCACACCCTGTGTTTGTGCCGATCACCGGTTCAGCCTCGACACCCTGTGTTTGTGCCGATCACCGGTTCAGCCTCGACACCCTGTGTTTGTGCCGATCACCGGTTCAGCCTCGACACCCTGTGTTTGTGCCGATCACCGGTGTTTTCAGTGTCAACTACTGCTTGTGTTCGCCTCATCTGTTTGTCATGTAATGATGCAGGCGTTAGTGGTGACTTGTTTCTGAGGTAAAACAATGTGCAGTTTCCTCAACAGCAGGACCGTTTACAACGCAACAGAAACACTAGAGGTTGGGAGGATGGATCCTGTCCTGTACGGCAGCACTGGGATGATTGGGATGGGAGCGCTTCCACTCAGGTTTCTAGTCACCCCAAATGACAACTAACCCTCCTGTGTCTTTAAATAGCAGGATGTGGCCCAGCTATGTCATTTGAGGAAATGACTCACCATAGTTGATTAAACCGTTGCTTCGTTAATCAATTGTTTTTAAAGAGGTCGTATCAGTAAACCCACAGTCCATCTGAGTGTATGACTTCCAGCAACCAGACCAACCGACAACCCAGGCTGGCGCTGTTCCCAATCTGAACCAACAATAACAACTACCAAAGCTGATCAGAATATGTGGATTTGCTGTTCCTCCTAATTTGCTTACTTCCCTAATGAAAACAAATAAAGGGCGTGTGTGCGTGGGTGTTTGTCTGTGTGAGTGTGTGTATATTCACAAGGCCCTGCTTTGGATCATCTTGTTCCCAGAGAATGCCTATGCTTGAGGGAACGTGATATCTGGAATGTGTGTCAGAGAACTGATAACAAATTAAAATAGGGACACTTTCTATGTGGGAACCAGCATTACACAGTTCAGAGTCTGTTAGATGACCGGTAGTATTTCCTTGGATTGTGTGTCAGCCCACAGTGGAAGGCTGGTTGGAGACACTGCGTCCCTGACTGAGGGAGGGGCCGGCCAGAACTGTTGTCCTGAAACAGGTTCGGCGTGATGCAGAATGTGGCCCATCGGCATATTCTTTCTGTTAGTACAAAGTCCCCGGAGATTGGCATCGTAATTGTTCTGCTCAATATGGGTTCTCCCTTGACATTCCACAGAAAGAATCTGTGATCACAAGACAAGCCTTTCGGGTTTCTCAGGAGAACCTTAAGCGACATCAAAACAAGCCTCTGTTTGGCTGTAGGTCCCTCAAGAGCTTGGCGGGTTGTGCATTAATTCCGACTGACGCGTGAGTCAGTTCAGGAGAAAGTCCCCGCTCGTCCGCGGTCTACGACAAAGCATTAATTATGAAGTGTCTGAACGTCAGGCAGAGAGCGCCAGTCAACAGAGGTCTCTCTATCGGCTAGCAGCCGGGGCAGCTGTTCCGACGGGTCAGTTCCCCCTCCCCCCGATCCAGTGTGAGACACACCCCCATACTGACGTTATAAGGACCAGTCCGTAGACCGTAGCACACCTGGCGGTCATGGTTCACATTGGAGGGGAGTTGGGCTCTCGTCTGTGTGAAGCAGGGAACTGTGGTCTCCTGTGTGGTTTCGATGTGCCGGAGCGGCGTCTCAGAGCGAAGCAGGAATGGCCCAATGGTCCAATCCTTCCAACAATTAACCGCCAGCAAAGCAGGAAGTGAGCAGACTGTGAGAGTGATTTTCCCACGTGTGATCGTGTAGAAAAAAGGTTTAGTGTTTGTTTGCGGTTGTGTTGGTGAAAACACATTTCAGCCAGGTGGAGGACACATAACATGCAGGCCTGCTTCGCCTGGTATCCAGCATGGTATCTAGCATGGTATCTAGCATGGTATCAAGCATGGTATCTAGCATGGTATCTAGCATGGCTGTTAGTTGTCCTTCCTGTGTGTAGTTATGATTTGCACACCAGTGTGTGATTCTTTCATTGTTTCAGTGTGTGTTTGTGTGGATGAACGTGGCACTTGGGTAGCATTTGCTAGCAGCGGAAGATAAACTGCGGTGCATCTTATTGCCTTGGTAACATAACCTGCCCAGCCCTGAAAATACCACAGGATGCTCGCTACAGGCGTGCTCCGTCTGAACCGGCACTGCTCATTTATTAGTCACTAATATGGGTGGATAGGACTGCGGTTGGGATCATGGGGTCCATTATCCTGGTGGATTCCCACAACTCTTTTATGTCAAGAGCTGCTTGTTTGCCCACAATGCATTGGGCCAAGCAGGCTGTGACCTGCCGGGCTGTTCAGGGCTGTTTGACCCGGCGGAATGCAGCACCGTTGACACAGAACGCCCCGGCAGAACCAGTTCCTTGGTAATCCTGTGCGTAGCGGTGCCTCCCCTTGGTTCCAACCCAAACCTGCATGAAACATGTTACTTTCCGTTGCAATATGTAAACAGACAAGAAACACACATACCAAAACAAAAGAGCAGGTAAAGGATATGTGCTATTTTATTCCCACCAAGGACATTTTCTTAGGCTTAAAGGAGAAGGTTACTATTTTAAAACATGTTAGATTGTTCCTTTACCTGACAGTGGTTTGTGGCCCTAGAGCAGGGGTCTCCAACCCTGGTCCTGGAGAGCCCCTGTCCTGGAGAGCCCCTCTAACCCTGGTCCTGGAGAGCCCCTGTTCTGGTTGTTTCCACTCTAACCCTGGTCCTGGAGAGCTCCTGCCCTGGTTGTTTCCACTCCAACCCTGGTCCTGGAGAGCCCCTGCCCCTGTTGTTTCCCCTCCAACCCTGGTCCTGGAGAGCACCTGTCCTGGTTGTTTCCACTCCAACCCTGGTCCTGGAGAGCCCCTGCCCTGGTTGTTTCCACTCTAACCCTGGGCCTGGAGAGCCCCTGTCCTGGAGAGCCTCTCTAACCCTGGTCCTGGAGAGCCCCTGTCCTGGTTGTTCCCCCTCCAACCCTGGTCCTGGAGAGCCCCTGTCCTGGTTGTTTCCACTCCAACCCTGGTCCTGGAGAGCCCCTGTCCTGGTTGTTTCCACTCTAACCCTGGTCCTGGAGAGCCCCTGTCCTGGTTGTTTCCACTCTAACCCTGGTCCTGGAGAGCCCCTGTCCTGGAGATCCCCTCTAACCCTGGTCCTGGAGAGCCCCTGTCCTGGTTGTTTCCACTCTAACCCTGGTCCTGGAGCGCCCCTGTCCTGGTTGTTTCCACTCCAATCCTGGTGAGCCCCTGTCCTGGTTGTTTCCACTCCAACCACATGTATATGCAACCTCATTCCGTAATCACCTGTCTAATAATTAAAGTCAGGTGTGCTACATTAGGGTTGGAGTGAAATCCATCAGGACAGTAGCTCTCCAGGACCAGGGTTGGATACTCCTGCCCTAGAGAAACTGCCATCCACAGCTGACACTGACATTTTTGTAATTTAGTGCACACTTGTCCACAGTGACCTACTGGTGCAATTCGGGTTAAGTGCTTTACGTAAGGGTGTGACAATATATATTATTGACTTTACTGGTTGCTTTTGAGATTAGAACCTCTTCGTTTCTGGTCCAAAACTCCATCCCATCGCTACACAAAATCGAATTAAGTCATAGGGGGACTTCTTTGTTGCCCGCCCACTTTATGTAACATCAAACTAAATATGCTTTTATATGGTTTATCTTGCAGTGGCTAATGTCAGCAGAGGATTAATTGCTGTTTAAAGAAACCTTTACTATGGATTACAGTTGATTGTTTTAGCCCGTTTATCGTGAATTAATGAAATGGTGAAATTGTCCTTTAACCCAATGTAGTCATGTCATAGTTCTTTAGGAAAACATGGATTTTTCTCTCATTCTGTTCCACTCCCATCTATGTAGGGAGCCCATCATTGACTGTGGAAAAATGCCTCAGTATTATTATTTGGATAGAATATCTCTCTGACATCCAATAATAATGTGTGTCTCCTGTAGCCAACAGCAAGAGTGTATCTCTCTCTGACATCCAATAATAATGTGTGTCTCCTGTAGCCAACAGAAAGAATGTATCTCTCTCTGACATCCAGTAATAATATGTGTCTCCTGTAGCCAACAGCAAGAGTGTATCTCTCTCTGACATCCAGTAATAATATGTG
>JACXGK010014591.1:0-11402 GCA_016801125.1 Novumbra hubbsi
TATCAGGACGACCCTCTACTACATATCCTCACATGGTCTCTCCTATTGGTGCTATCAGGATGATTCTAGGCCTGCTTGCTAGACTCAATGTACCCCACTCAGCTCCTTATGCCGGGTGTGGAAAGGGCCTCTCACAATGTACCCCACTCAGCTCCACATGCCCGAGTGTGGAGAGGGCCTCTCACAGGGTACTCTAGTTCCTGGCCTGAAGGCTGGCACCCAGAGCGGCCCCCTGTCCTGCTCCAACACCTCCTCCCGGGAGGAGGCCAACACACTCACACGCCACACACAGACAGGGTACATGTGTGAGAGAGTTGGGTGATGTCTCTTTGGGCTCCAGTCTCAGGTGGGGATGAAGCTGCTGGGCTGTGGTTGGCCAAACACTGTCCCAGAGCTGCTGACTCGACCAGTTGGGATTTGCATGTGTCGCCCCCTTGTTTGGTCTGACTAATCTACAGCAGCTATCCCGGCCTGGGTTAGTGTGAGCACTCCTAGAGAACCTGGCCCCAGTTTCCATTACGTTAAGATGAGTGTATACAAATGAGGGGCAAGTTGCCCGAAGGCATAACAGGTAGATTGATGAACTAATGGCCTTGTCCCAAAGCTGCATCTCACTGGCTTTCGTCTCCATACAGGTGTCGTGTTTGTCTTTCGTTTCTGGCGGGGACATTTAGAGGGAACTATTCGCTTTGTTTCTTATTGACAAAAGGTGTCGGCGATGAAACTGCCAATATCCATGTCATCCCACATTCCGGCCTCTACCTCAGAGTTCCCCCGCGGTGGACTAACCGGGTCACAGGGAGTCGTTGCGGTAGCATTAGCATGAGAAAGCAGCCCAATTTCAGTGCACTTATTTGACCTCTGACCTCCCCTTTTGTGGGTCCCAGACGGCAAATTGCTGTGATGGTAATGGCTGTCGTTCCCCAACAGACCCCACTACCGCTACCACTCCATCCTGTCACGACTCTCCCATTCTCCTCTTGCCGCGGGGACTCTCAATCAAGTTGTTTAGTACCAAAGTCAACCCCCCCCGTCAACACAAACGTCCACACACACACTCTTCCACACACACGCTCCCACACTCCTAACCAGACAGGCTGAAGGACTGGAGGACCCTGTCAGGGATTCTCTACATGTTCCCACTGTCTGCAGCCCCCTTTTCTTGTCTGTGTTTTAATAAAGAGTCGGGACCCCAAAAAGGGCTGTTGTCGAATGACCTTATGTGTGTGTGTGTGTGTTCATGTCTGGGTATTTTGAGTTAATCCTGTGGAATTGCAATGTGTTGGGAAATGTACGAAGCATATTATCAGGTACCAGTGTCTGTCTTATTCACCCAGAATCAGTGCTATTCAATCAGGGAATGACTCGTAAGTCGTCTGTTCTTCTTTATGTTTATGAATGCATCTGGTCCCAAGACTGTAATGTAAAGCAAGAAAGGTATTATTGAATACAACAGTGTTGTTTTTAATATATGTAATGCTGTAATGCCATTCACTTATTGTAGACCGTGGACTTCTTTTCTAGGCTTTTCTAGGTTTTATCCCTTAAAAGTACATTTTAATAACACATATTAACACAAAAGGTATATAAATGTTCTAAAAATATACCTATGTCATATCATGTTAGTTCATGTCTTAATTTCTTCCATGAGTCAGCTTTGAAATGTTACTGAGCATTTTCCATTGAAAAAATATATGTATCCATGCATTTGACCTTTTATGAAACCTGTTTACGCCTCAACATTAAAACTCTTTATGTTTGGTGTCTCTCATGGCTCTGGAAACCATAGTACCATAACATTCAACCTTGTTATTTGATAATAATATTTAATGGCCAAGATTTTATTGCTAGTATGAAACAGAATGCTTCCACAATGAAATAGCTGTTTTTCACCAATCAAACATGAATGTTTGAGAATCTTCATTTGATTTGCAGAAATGCTTTGGGAGGCTCCAAAAAGGTGTAAATTACCCTTTTTTTGTTAAAGGACTCCATCCAGGTAGAGCGGTCCTTAGTACTGAGGTCAGTGGAGTGGACTTTCCTTAGCTTCCCAGGGGGAAAACGTCTGCCACCCTCTGTCCACGACCCCATAAAGTGTGTGATACCTGCTGGGTTGCTTACCAAGTTGTGTCTTTCCATGTTTATATGATTTTAGCAGAATAAAATACCATTACTCTTAAACATATAGATTTCACTGGTCAGAAGGTCCAGTTTCCTTATATTTTTATAGTTTTGCTATCACATGTTTTGGACTTTGTGCTGCAGAAAAATGCAGTCGTTTGGTAGTGCTAGTGTTTAATTACATCATGACAGTCTATATTTAGTTTTTCAACAGCAGTTAGTGAGGAAGTAGAGAAGCTTTCATCTCAGAGTTAACGGCACTGTGAATATCCTAGTGGCGATGTCAGTGTCTGAAGTGTCATATTGTAGCTGTCAATTTAACACCAGAAGTGGCAATTCTCTCCTCCAATCATCTTCATATTCTTTTGTTCTTTTATCACTTTTTTGTTCACCAACTCATATCCTAACTAGACTGTTAATTGGCCGGTCTGTCAGTCTGTCTGCTGTGGTCAGGCTCTTGGCAATACTGGTATTTAATTATTTCACAGAAGGAGGAGGCCCAGCCTTAATCTAAACAGGGTGAATGTGTGGGGGTTTGATGGGAGGACCTGCTACCTGCAGAGGAGCATATAGCCCCTTCCTATGGAGTCACAAGCTACAGAACAACCACAGAACCTCCATGAGTTGTGGCGCACAAAAACAAACACAGATCCAATGTTTTTGTATATCTCCAAATTAATAGAGTGTGTAACATGAACACATGTTGCACACATTTTGTATGTACCTGCATTTCATAGTGTTCTAACATCTTACCAGACACTGTATCTGGATTTGACAGCATTTTCAACATCTCACCAGACTCTGCCTAACTCAATGCCATCTCACACATGCTTAGAGCCAGTTGCCAGGGCAACCATGAGCTAACATGAAAGTTGTTGAGAAAGGTGGAGCAAAGCAACTGCCAAGGAATTCTGGTTTGGATGTGCGTGTGAGTGCATTTACTTTACCAGCTCTTTGGAGGTTTAGGGAATCTGTATTAGCCATTTTTGACAGATGGTCATGTAAAAGGGGCATTTGATATAGATGATGATGGATGGATAGATGGATCTCACATGAAGTCACTTGTAAATAATTAAAAGTTTGATTTCACAATACATTCATTTCAGTTTAGTTTAAAACTGTATTAAAAAAACATTGTTTTCATTCAGAGGTAATTACATTCTTTTGTCATGTTTCCAGTTCAAATTTTAAAGTGTTTTAAGTTATAATTAGGATCATGTTATTTCATGTGTAAATACATTATTTCTTAAGAAATACTGTATGTGTACATTGTGGTGATAATTACTGTGTTTTTTTATTAAAGTGGTTGAACTGGATGGATATCTACAATATGAGTCATAGCTATGATGGCAGGAAAACAGATTTAACATTGTGAAAACTTACATAAAAAAGTGAAAATCGTCATAACTAATATTTGTTTTTTGTGTTGATAATGACAGTTTCAGAGTTTATAGGCTAGAATGCTTTACTTAATATGACCAGTTATCATTGACAAATATTTAGGGGTAAAATGGGATATCTGTGTTGGGAAGGAATCCATAAAAAACTATTGTATTCGGCTCATCAAATATTTATGTAAATTGAATTATAAAAAAAACTAACTGTGAAATATAATAATTAAAATAAATGTGTAAAAGTGAAAATATACATCGGAGACACAAAGCCAATCGGCCGAGTAGTAAAATGGTCGCGCTTAGAGGCCGCTATATACCAAGTTAATATATAATTATTAATAGTCCATGGCAACACACTTCTCTCTCCTAAGGGATCTTTAAACGTTTTTAAATAGCTTTGGGTGATGAGGTGACAGCTAGCCCTGATTGGTTATGTGCGGCCAGTGAGCCATAAGGTTAGGGGTCAACTTGTGGACACCTTGTTGTGTGAATGAGCGTTTCAGTCAAACAAAAAGAAAAGGGCAAGCCAAGTTCCGCTCAGTTGACCTCCCATTGTAGCCGCGGGTTAGTAGATGTCAAGGGGGCAGTGGTGTTATTCTCTTTATTGGTTGGTGTTGGACACAGTGCCCACGAACCCTAGCCTGGTTGCAAACAACAAGCACATGCTATTTCTCAATTGTAGAGATAACATATTCAAACACTGTTTGGGTTCCAGTTCATTTAACTGTGGTCAGCATTCGTCCGTATTGACGTAATGTCACAGATAACTAATTAACCGGAACATACCAGGCATTTCACTCATAACTCTATGAAGAAACTTTCCCAGTGACCTGTAAACACACATAATACAGATACCGAAAATGTCCCTTTTCAAGAACTCCTGGAATTCACACTGCAGCAGGTGAAGCCCCCTCCACCTCCCCTGAGAAGCCACTGGAGGTTCCATAGCAGTCACCCCGAGGCCTCCTGAAATGACTCCTTGTTTAAGTTCCTCCTCTAGACTCTTTTCATGGCAGCAGGGAGACAAGGGGAGTTTGTGTCTGTCCTCTTATTGTAGGTGGAGAAGTGGATGGAGGTGCCAGAGGGAATGGCAGGGCCGGGTGGGCGTGGCACAGCAGTAACGAGGGATTGGCAGGGCCGGGTGGGCGTGGCACAGCAGTAACGAGGGAATGGCAGGGCCGGGTGGGCGTGGCACAGCAGTAACGAGGGAATGGCAGGGCCGGGTGGGCGTGGCACAGCAGTAACGAGGGAATGGCAGGGCCGGGTGGGCGTGGCACAGCAGTAACGAGGGAATGGCAGGGCCGGGTGGGCGTGGCACAGCAGTAACGAGGGAATGGCAGGGCCGGGTGGGGGTGGTACAGCAGTAACGATTCAGACAGTCATCTTGAACTTGAACCCCACTGAGGTCCCCTTGACCCTGACTCCTTTCCCGTGCTCCTCTCTGCCCTGATGGCGGAGGAGGCCTTTGTTGAACTGTCTGCATTAACTCTTCACGCCACCCCCCCCCCCGCTCCTCCCCAGCCCCCTCTTTTGTCTAGCCTCCTCTGCCCATGACAGGGGCCTTCCTCAACCCTTCCTCAAGCCAAAGGCTTGTTTTCGGGACACAGGCCCGGTCCCCGCCAAGGCCCCTGTGGGGAATTAGGTTTTCCCAGAATGCTAATCTGACCCAAGGGTTCCATTCCCACACACCGGATTACAGATTTATTATTTTGGTTTTAAGGGAAAAAGGGGAAAGCTTTCCGCCTCCGCATAATAAGATGTTAAAAAGTATCAGCAAAACCTGTGACGAGTTCCAGATTGTATCCATTGCCTATGAGATTGACTGCTATTCAAACCTGGAATTATAAAGAAATTGTGCTTTTATATACAAAAAAACAAACAAAAAAACAAAATAAAAAAAGCTACAAGAAAAGCTACAAATGCATGTGCAATTCATAAACGTCGAAGTCATGAACTTGTATGTAATTTAGCACACTGTACAATCCAGATTTACGTAAAATGAGTGCAAAGTTTTTCATAAACTTTATATACATACATGTGTATACTGGCCCATGAGGGAATTAAACTCTGGAGTTGTAAAGAATATACTCTAGCAACGGAACTCAGTTATACTACTACTATTTCTTCATAGTAAAACCCCACTCTTGAGTTCCCTTGATTCCATTTACTGTCCAACCAATTCACTTTCAAATGCTATTGTAATGAGTACACCAGAAGATAACGAGATCCCTCTTGTTAAATAATGATAGTAAGCTACAATCAAATACCTTCAACAATGTTGTGCTGCCTTTTGAGAGCCTGGTGAATGTTCAAGTGTAAGATCTGCCATTACTCAAGAACAAGTGATGTGTGGCCTTTCAAGGGGACCCAAATAAGTGTGGTGCTAAAACAACTTCTTAGTGAGAGTACGATTTTAGTGGTGGTGGGGGGTGGTGGTGGGGGGTGGTGGTGGAGATGTTGGAGGGGGTGGTGGTGGTGGTGGGAGGTAACCTGGGAGGAGAGGGATTTATCTCAGCACATTTCTCACATGTCTTTTGGTTAGTGGCAGAGAAGTGTTTTAGTCCTTCAAGTCGTGGAATAAACCACTCAAGTCCCAGACAGTATGTACACACACACACACGCACACACATTCCTTCACTGAGAGCACAATTCCTCTGCCTATAAATGACAATAGAGTGTTCAGAGGGACGTTTTGGCGGTTAAGAAGGATGCTGAGTGTGTTTGGAGGGTTGAGACCCACTTTCACACACCTCACATGGCCTCAGATCACCAGCTCTGGACAGACTGGTTCAGATTCCAGAACAGGATTCACATCACACAACCAGAATAGAACAGACAATGAGTGGCCACAACAGTATTTTTTATTTGGTCCATTACAGTTTTTCCCAAACTAACAAACATTTCCTGAATGTGCACTATGTTTTCTAAAAAACAAAAAGGGACACACCTCTTTATACACACACTATACTGATTAAAACTCAGTTTATGACTGATCAAGACTTCTCACACAAAATTAAACATTTCACTCAAAACCATTTGAAGATCGGAGGATTGATGCCGTGAAACAGCTCAGGTTTGTTTGTACTCCCAGCCCAGCTTCACTCATTGTCATATACAAGTGCAAGTTCACGGTCATGTACAGTGCATCAAATGTGATTCAATATCCCTCATCCACCTCCTCTCATCCACAGTCCTACTCTAACTCTCTCTCTCTCTAATCCATTGTTCCAAAACACAGAAGAAGTAACCTGTGGCCCTTTTCATTCATTCCAACATGCTGATTGCGTCTTAATTCTTTGTGCTCGTTAGTGTTTTCACCTCCACACCTGGGGGTGGATCATGTTAAATTTGCGATGGTTTGGCACTGTTTTCTTTCTGGAACTTGGTAAATGGTTTTCTACCTGGAACGTTTGTTCATAGAACCTATTGTTGCGTGTTAGTTATTGTGAAGGACTGGTATATTTCTGAGCCCCATTGTGATACTTTTATTGTGATATGTTTACCTGTTTATTGTCACTTTGTTCACGTTTCTTTACTATTTCATGTCAATACACACATGCACCTCTGACCACTGTATTTTTGCCAACTACATAAGATGGCCGCCAAGCAAGGTGGTCGTGCAGAAAAACGGAAATCAACAAAACACGGACAACAAACCGCCTTCAAGGGGTCTAAATGATTTAAACAGGGTGACTGCTTATCCTCGATTCTGACCACAATATCAAGGACACATCCTCGGTCCAGAGCGACTGGGTGAGAATGCGTTTCCCCCGAAAATCACACAGAACGAACTCCTAGGGGTGCATTCCTGCATGTTAATGATGATGCCAGGGAACCTTTGAAAGGAGCTGCACCCGAGTGTCTGCCACTTGGACAACGACCAAAACCCGCCGTTTCCCCCTTCCGCCGTTCACTGGCACCGGTCCTGGCACTCCTGTCCATCAAACAGCTATGGTCCAAAATGTTAATCGTTCATTTCACGTTTCAGGTTCACGCTATGTTGAAAGGACGTTACCGCCATCTTGGAATGCCTGAGAGGCTATATTAATGCCCCCTGCCAATAGCAGACGTGGTTCACCCCAAAGAAGGCTGTACCCTCGAGCTGTTCACTATACACCACTACTTCGTCTGATGGGTTTGTCTTATCAAACCGTAGAATTGCAGGTGACCTCAGGAGACGTGAATCCACACTGACAAAGACAGGGAGAGACAAAGCTCACAGAGCCGATACAATGTGTTGCTGGAACTATCATAACGAGTTCTTCCGCTGTTGTCATGGCTCCCCCTGGTTGTCATACAGCCAATAGAGGACAAAAAAAAAAGCTTGAGTGGGTCTTAGAGACCTGATCAACTGAACCCGATCCTAACCACTGGCGGATCCAAGCACAACAGCTCATTCAGGCCATAACGCGCTGTCAGTCGGAAGGCCAATATTTGTAGCCGGCGTTGCTTTAACGCGCTTAACGTCACCACTCAGTTCATAAAAGCCTGTAGCGCAAAGCTAATGGAACTTGTCTCCTGGCGGGATGACAAAAACAATGAATCAGATTATGAGGCAAGGGGGGGTGTCACAAAAGACAACCGGTGTGTTGGCACTCTGGATGTTTACACCTGGGACATAATGGAATGGCAACCTGGTCCGGTTAATAAGGGCAAGAGAATATTTGCACGAAGAGGATGTTCATTTGTTCAGCCAGTCTTTTTACACTGGGGTTCTAAATGGGACGCCTCTCACAGGCCTCTGGTCCTAACCACTGTCCATACCGAAATGCGGTTGCAGCACGCCTGCAGCATGTGCCTTCGTTGAATAACACAGAACGCAATAAAATGAAATCAACCCTGTGATAAGCCAAGGCTGTACGGGCTTGTTTTACAGTATGTGAATTACAACAGCAGCAACATTGTCTTTTACATGACTTGTGAGGCCCACAGTTTTGGAACATCAACCATTTTGTGTGTGTGTGTGTGCAGTGTTTTTAGGTTGTTATCTAGTATTATGATTGTTATCTCCAATAGCTGATTACTAAACATACAAGATCCTCTATTTGCAATATACATTTTAGGTAAAGGAAAATTATTCCGGCACTTGTGATTTTATCTGCTAACTTCTTCTTTTTCTGTGTGTTCTCTCAGCTGCTATACTTTCACTGAGATGTGTCTTTCCTACATGCTAAGAGATTAATGATGATTGACTTAAATAGAACTCAACCATGTAGTTTTCAGTTTGTTTTCCATGTAAACTTTTATTACTAATCCATGACAGGACACAATATTTTTATACAAAGGCACATGTGGTTGATTCAGTGCAAGCTAACATTACACAGTGCACATTAGATTGCATAACACAAACAACATGAGATGCTTAAAAAACTGCATAGACATTTAATCTCAGTGAAAAAGAAATAATAATTGCAGTGACCCCTAGGCTGGTTTTAGTCATCCACCAAAAGGGACTTTTAGGGTTGAAATAATCAGTACGTTTATCCAGGCAGATAAATAATTGTCAATAGCATTGGGATGTTTAAAAAAAAAAGCTTAATAGCGCATTTTCAAAATACGGCCAAGATATTCTTAAAATAAATTACACAAGCACCAAATTGGTCAGATTTGCATAGATCACCAATTCAGTGTTAAAATTGCCTCTTCCCGAAAAATCAAATGAAACAAATTAATATAAAATGATTGCATTTGCTCGCTATTGTGTGTGTGTTTGTGTGTGTGTGTTTTTGTGTATGTATGGCTAGCTTGTCAAGTCAAGCGACTGGATTCACGGCCTCCTTGGAAAGATGCAGTAGTTCAGAATATTCCATGCATTCCAGACCAGCTTACGTCCTTCATAGCATTGTTGATCAAACAGAGTTCTTTCACAAACAACATTAGATGTGTATTTCCTACACTGTTTTGCATTGGCAGAGGCTTAGGGCAACTCGACAACGCTGTTAATGAAAACCAACAAATCATTGTACTATGTACATCCGCCTAACATTGTGCTATGTAAAATCTATTTGTCTGACTCTCTCTTTTGCATTATGAAACTTTCCTTTCATGCACACACACACACACACACATTTGCATAGAGAAAAAAACAATATTGTCTAACATTTCATGAGAGTGTTAACCCAAAAAGAATCCAGTCGATGGCTTGCCCAACATAACTGGTAGCAAGCCAAAAACAGTTGCATAGAGTTTAAAGGCGACAGCTCTCCCATTTGCCTGTGTGTCACATGACACACGGAGCCATCCAATTGCAGTGCAGTATTCTTCACCGCTGCCGTGAGTCTTACATTCAAATGTCCTTCAGTCATAGCAACTACAAACAGTAACATATCCACACATAAAAAAGCTAACGTTCAAACCATTATTACATAATGATCGTGTCTATGTTAGTTTCAAGATTTCTAATGGAAAACCATGGGCTCCATTTATAAAATGGTACTTAACAGTAAGTAAGTAAGTATTCTTAAAGTAGTAGTAGTTGTCTTCTAAGTAGCAAAGTGTTCTATGCTATTAAACTAATGTTTGCAGATAAGAACATTTTCAAGATGCATATTGTAAAGGTTGCAAAAAAATAGATACAGAGAACACACTCCTGTAATGTGTCACAGCGGAACCAAGAACCTCGGGTGTTTATTCATCTTGGATCCTGAGATCTTCGCCCTGAGATCTTCCATAACAATGATAGACCATCGGCCAAGCAGATTGTTTGGTTTAAGAGAGGAACCAAACCAGTCCTGATGGGCCGTTGTTTGATGACAAAAAACCAAGGCCAGGATTCAAGCCCCAAGTCACAGGTGAATATTGGCATCTGAAATGCTCCGATGCTTGGATGGTGTGACACAAGCTGGAGTGTGCTGGACGTTGCTGCAGGGGTCCTGTTCCATCACTAACACCGAGGATGCCTTTGGGGAAAACATGTCTTCCCCCAGTGGATGAGTGTACGCTGGTTCTGCCCTATTTCAATGTTTTGGGACATCCTTTACCTGAAAGTGAAAGAACAATAGCATGTTAGGACACTATACTATAACCATAATATCACAGTATAGCCATTTGATTCTCATATGTGTTCAAATCATTGCTAAAGACTGCCCTGTTACTTTTATACAGCAGGAACCAGGGAGTTTTTGACAAGTGGCCTTATTTGGGCCTGGTCTGGTTGTAGCAGATGTAATTCTGATTCTTTGTACCCGGTTGTGACCGCTAGCTAGCCAAGGGGATTGAGGGTGAAGTTGAAAAGCCCTGCTGGGAGCCTGGTACGCTATGGGTCCCTAATGCAAAGAGGAAGCATGTGACACACCCTAAGCTGCAGGAGCAAAGACTGGGGGACTTCAGAGAGATGGCGGAGCTTTTACTTTAGAATCAGACAAGCAACTTAAAAACTTATGGAAGGGTCATAGAGTACATCCAGAACTGGCCATGATGGTAGTGGTTGTTTGGGTTCATAACTATTACTTGGAGAGTGTCTAGCATCTTGTTAACCATATTAGCTATTAGCACACATTTTGGCAGCCATATTAGCTAGCATCTGTATGGCTACTCACTTTCAGCTTTATGTCAGTGGGCAAACTGCAGACAAAATACATTTACAAAGAAACAGGAAAAGGTATTGGTGACAAAAGGATGTTAGGGTGTTGGTTGAGTTATCCTCTAGTTCCTCCTGAGTGGCTTTCAGTGAATGAGCTAGTTAATGGTGAATGTCCGAGCCCAGTATGTGGGCCAATACAAGCATGGGGACGAGGGACCAGAGAGGACGTTGACTGTGAGAAGGCAGATGACGCCGGTAATTAAGAGTCTATGGGAGTGTGAGAGGGGGCACCCAATGCTCAGAGCAAACTTTGGGCACAGAATCCTTCCTTTTATTTATACACCCCACCTACACCCCCCCCCCCC
>JACXGK010014592.1:0-11400 GCA_016801125.1 Novumbra hubbsi
ATTGTCTTGTTTCTCCCACTGAAACTCTGTAACGTGTGTTGTCACCAACTGACAGCCACACCACCATCTGGTTTCACACACTGAAACTCTGTAACGTGTGTCGTCACCAACTGACAGCCACACCATTGTCTTGTTGTCACCAACTGACAGCCACATTATTGTCTTGTTTCTCCCACTGAAACTCTGTAACGTGTGTTGTCACCAACTGACAGCCACACCACCATCTGGTTTCACACACTGAAACTCTGTAACGTGTGTCGTCACCAACTGACAGCCACACCATTGTCTTGTTGTCACCAACTGACAGCCACACCATTGTCTTGTTTCTCCCACTGAAACTCTGTAACGTGTGTTGTCACCAACTGACAGCCACACCATTGTCTTGTTTCTCCCACTGAAACTCTGTAACGTGTGTTGTCACCAACTGACAGCCACACCATCGTCTTGTTTCACACACTGAAACTCTGTAACGTGTGTCGTCACCAACTGACAGCCACACCACCATCTTGTTTTACACACTGAAACACTGTAACGTGTGTTGTTTAAAGAGTTGACCATCAAGCACCAACATTGGTGATTGGGACGTAATCTTATTGATGTGCTGTAGTAGCGTGTGTCACATCTTACAGTCACATAGCACTAGGACCACAGCAAACCCGAACCAATCGCCAATGTCTGGGCTGTGTTTCATACCTTTGAACGGCACAATTTGTCAAGGCTCAGACAAAAGTGCCTCTAGACCTGCGATCGCCAACTCCCCTCACGCTGTGTCTTCATGACCACCCACGGCTAGCATCTAGCGCTTAGCATTTCGACATGTTGATTAGCTTGTTGCTAGACACTAGCGTGGAACCAATCAGAAAACGAGAGAAGAAATCACTAGTAAAAGTCAACGAGATTTCTTGTGTTTGTGTAAAACCAAGCCGAGTATTACTGCATTCAAAACATGACCAATGCCTGTAGACCTCAAGGAAGTTAACAGCCTTAAATGCTCCAGGGTTTCTATCCTATGGTCACCACAGAAAATCCCATGAGTGGGGGAAAAGTTTTTAGCAGTTACTTAACTCTGAATTAGACTAGGGATTACAATACAGTAATGTGTTGAACAATTTTATTCAGAGGGTTAGAGGACAGTAGAGTATTTGTGTACTGTACAATTGATTCAGGATGGATACATTAAACAATGGAGCCGTGTGCAGAGAATGTGTTTTATATCATGTGACGTTTTTTTTCTCCAGCATCTCATATATCATTGACACGAACAATCTTAAAACCATTAGAACGTAGTTATAAGTCAGTATGGTGAATTCATCAATATCATAAAAAAATGAAAAGGAATTTTCCCCAAATTTGAAATTAACTGCAAGGGCGCTCAGAGTTATAATGGAGACACAGCACTCTGGAATGGCAGGAGTTTGGAGAGCACACTTGTGGTGAGACACTGATGAATAAGTATGCAGCTTCTAGTGCAGAGAAGGCACCAGGGAGTGCCGCCTTGCCAAAACATGTCAGCTCTCTGGCTCCCAGAGGTGAATGTTTTCAACATTGTTGATTCTTCTCTTGTACACCTGCTGTCCTACAAGCTGAACCCTCTGAAGTGTGTGGTGGCCATATGTGTGTCTGTGTTAGCAGCATATGAGCTGTGTTATTACACACACACACATTTGGTACTTGTGGACAGAAATCCATGTTTCCTCTCCCCTAACCATAAACCTAGCACTAATCATTATTATTATTATTATGAATCATAATTCTAACCTTAATCTTCACCTTACCTTTAATACAACACCTTACCCTTAAACCTAACCCCTGACAATGAAACCTGAAAGGAGCCCCAATTCTACGACTAACCCCAGTTGTGTCCACCCCATGGCGGAAATATCATGTTTCATAGCTGGAACTGGCTAAAAAACCTTTGTGGACCACCTTGTGGGGTTGTACTATCTTTGTCTGCAGTTAGACTTGAATCCCTCACACACCTCCTCATTAGAGGTGAGACGGAGAGGGCATACTGCAGCTCCTGTGATATTTTACTGACACTCACAGCCTCGAACATACAACAAGGTTGTGTCACGGTCGCCTGATACCATTTGTGCTGTTTGTGGAATACTGCTAATTCCATTCGACCACTTTAAAAGTCAATGGGGAATTGAATGATGTACAGTATGGCAAACGTAAGTAAGCCTGTGTTTGTCATTGCATAGATTTAAGTCCATGGCGTTTATGATAATGAGCAATATATCTACAAACGTTATCTTTGAGTCCTTGCATTGTTCATCCTGATAAACACAACAGTGCAACAAAGGTAGTGCTGGCTGGATGAAGAGAAGTTGCTTGGATTGACAGGATGGTTAATAAGGTCCTAAAACTACCACCTGGTTTAAATTGTTCAAGGCATCTGTGTTCTTTATGCCTCCGAGTTGGTTTCATCTCTCCTGTATGCTTCCCAAATGGCACCCTATTCCCTAGTTCACTACTTTTGACCAGGGCTCTGTCGTCTGGTGAAAACCAGTGCACTTTTTAGGGAATAGTGTATCATTTGAGATGTTTTTTTCTGCTGCTTCGTAATCGTTTTCCTCGCTAAACTCGTAAATCTCATAGTACTTCACTGAACTAATGCATATTCATTATGTGGAAGCTAAATATGCATGAGCAAATGGAACAGGACCAACACAAGCACTCCCTCACATTCGAAATGTCTGGCCAACCTGCTTTTTAGTAAAAAAAAAGTGGTTTGATTGAGGTATTTTTTTGAATGTTATTTTATTGTTTATGATGGCATTAGCTTTCGGACATGTGATATATTGGGTTCTGAATACTAAGCGAAGGGAGGTTTTTCTAATTTTTTTTAAAACTATTGAAAAACCTTATTTTTCGCTAAATCATTCCACATGCAAGACACAGAGATTTAACCCCCCAGGTGAGTCTCTCCAGGAGATAGAGGGCGGGGCTGTCAGTCAGATGCCTGTCAAATTGACAAATCAGTGGGGGGGGACTGTGTGAGTGACAGCCCCCCAGAGGTACACCACACAAACAGGGGCGCATGCTCGCACCTAGTCTCCAGGGACGACCAAGGGGGGGCGGGGGTCCCTAATTACCTAAGGCTCGTCAGGCTCAACCCAGAAAAATGGCCCATTTCTGTACCTTGCAGAGAAGGCAGTAGCCTAATTTATGACCAGTGCTGGGTAATAAGCCTCTATACTTTAGGTGGCAGGTCTCGGTTTTAGCCAAGCTTTTGGTAACAAACCCGATTTAGCTAATTATTTAGGATTTGACTGCAAATTGTAATTGGACGGGCATCAGATTAAACCAGGTTTTTTTTATCTGCTGCATGCTTTTGTGTCCGTCTTCATGCACACACTGTTTTCATTTCATGACTATAGTTGCCAACTGGCGATGACACGATATGTGTGCCTATTCCCCTGTCTGAATAACACGACGGTCTATCTTTCTATCTCTGTCACCTCGCCTCACATTCCCTCAGCTAGCCATCCGTCTCTCAGAATAATTACCTCTCATCTATAAAACCCCAGCAGAGAGAGAGGAAAGAATCCGCCTCTTCTCGCCTTTTCAACCGATGCCATTTCCCGAAACACCGGTAGGACGAGGCAGACAGGGCAGAGATCAAAAGTCTAATTTGGTTGACGCACCGAGGAAGTTTGGCGCCGTTCAACGGGAGCCACCCGAACAGACCTCTTCGGCGTGGGGATGAGCTCCACGCCGTCAGTGCCGTTGGATGTCATTCCGTCACTTGTCAGACCCGTCACTGGGATGATTAGGCTCGGTGGAGGGAAGCTCATTGTTATTCCGGCGGGGAAAGTGGCAGGCAGGGAGACGGAGGGGGATTAGCTGGCTGTGTGATGAACTGACTGCCAGCAGGTTATTAAAGAGATGTCGAGAACAAGGGTCACAGACGCCACTGTAACTCGCATCTTCCGACAACGTTGTGGGCATGGGATGGGCACGTGTTGCCGGGGCTGTCGCTAGTATAACTGATAAACATTTTGACAAACTAAGAGATACGCATTTATTTTGATTTTTTTTAGCCAGTGTGCTCTTAAGGGTTAAGGTGTGTTGGGTCTGCACATGTTTTTCGAAGGTGATATCTGACATGGCCCTCGGGTGGTACGAGACGAAGGGCGGACGGAGGGAGGGGACATGCGGGGCTCTTGATCCACAAACTGACCCGAAGACGGATCAAGTGAAGTGGAGTCTGAGGAGAGAGAGAGAGAGAGCGATGGAGAGATTGTTCCTCTGACCCAGCGAACGAGCCGGGCCGGCCAGGGGGCAGAGATGGAGGGAGGATGTGAGTGTCCTTTATCACACAGCTGAGCCGCGGAGAGCAGCGAAGGAGCCAGCTGAATGGGAGAGGGAGATTAAAGGGAGGCTGGTTTGTAGTCTGCATTCAATCACTGCAGTCCCAGAGTCCTCCTGCTGAATGCTGATCAACCCTCTATGAAAGGAGTCATGGACCAGCTCTGCTCTCTCTCTCTCTCCCTCTTACTCTCACCGTCTCACACACACACACGTGCACACACATCCTGACTGGGTGCATGATTATAAGTCTTAGATGGTCCAGATACACTGGCTATATATGGGTGGCCACTCAACCCCCCGCCACCCCCACACACACCACACACACCACCCCCGCCCCAGGCCCTGTAGATAACGGTGGTGTTTAAGGCAGTAGCGTGGCTTTCCCTGTTGAGGATCCTGTGGGATTTTAAAATGTGCTTAATTGCAGTGGCGCTGTGTGTGTGTCTCTGTGTGTGTGTGTGTGTTTGTGTTAGTGTGTTAGTGTTTGTGCGCGTGTGTGTTTTGTGCATATAGTTTTGGGGTATAATTCAGTGTAATTTGTTTTCCATTTCATCCCGGCATTTTGAATTGATGATCATTCATTTCATTGTTCCAAGCCAGCATGCCGGTATTACAATAATGAATTATTCTGAAACAGTAACACAGGGAAAAAGGTTGCCCATCATGGGAAAACAAACATTCTCCATATGCAAGTTACCTCAAGGTCACATTAGGGGGAAATGAGATATCATGGTTATTAAAAACCAAACTTGGCTACTACAAACTCATTCATTAGAGGATCACGGCAAATTTTTTTAACTAATTGTTATTCTTTGTTTTACACGAAATGGAGAAGAAATTAAAGCATCCTGTTAATCTTTGTTCTCATATGGCAAACATGAACTAGTCATGAGGAACTTGAGTTGCACCAATTTGCAATTAGTTGGCACCGTTCTAAGCAGTTACCCAAATGTCTTTCAGGATTGATTTCTCTCTTTATAGCTTTGACATTCATTTAAATATTTTGTAAATCAAAAGAAGAAATGCAGAACACAAAAACATATATTTTCAAATTTCACATAAACGGATTAAGCACATTATTTTCTTGCTGTTTTAAAATGGAACTCTAAAAGTAGAGAAACCTGTTGAAGATTCTGTGAAACCTTGATGGAAGTTGACTTGACAGAGAAAGTTTAAGGATGATCCCGTATAGGTTGTTTCACCAGAGCTGTCACTAAAAAGTCCCTGGATGTTTCAGTGCATGTTAATGTTCCCCCATTTATCATTACTATCCAGTAGAACACAAACATCTCATCTTCACAGCTGACACTGAGGTTTTGTATGATAAAACAAGCTCTAGATTCCCTTTCTAAAATACATGAAATAATTTGATCTACTCTATAACGGACAGCATTTAGTCACTTTCTTTTATACAGCATACTGTAAAGTTTGCAGTCTGAAACATCAACTGCATGATTATAATTAGGAAGGCAAGCATTTGATCCCGTTGATATAGGCAAAGAATCAAAGTCATGTCCGTTTTCCTACGACCAAACACATCCTCGTATTTTCGAGTACGAAGCGTTGGGGAGAGAGGGTACTGAAATGAAATCCCCTTCTTGCTGGAGTCGGTCCAATAGCCTACGAGGCGCATCACCGCTCGCCGCTCAAACAACCGCGCTTCCCCAAAAATAGACTGGACAGGCAGGATTTTTTTTTCCTTATTATGACGCGAGGGCTCGCGACGAGACTTGCCTCGAGAAGGTTTCGGCAACTCTGGCAGCACGTCGTCGGGCCGCCCGGCTGCGGTGTTGTACAGTAAACGTGTGGTTGTGTGATAAAATGGATCTTTGAATCAGTGATTGGGGGAGAATGCCCACCCCGTCCTTCTACTGCTAGCGAAGGCGTCTGGAAGCGGACCCGTGCCGCCTCGCTGTCTACCCACCAAACAGTGTGTATTCTCTGGCTGTATGCTGTCAGCCCAGTACTGTACACACATAAGGAAGTGTCGCATGCCGGCGGGCTGTATCAGTGTGTGTGTGTGCGTGTCAGGATGAAACCTGTGGGCAGTGAGCCTCAATCCCACCAGGTGGTTCACTGAGTTGGGTAGCTGTGCTGGCTTATGTGGACTAATTAAGCATCGTTAAAATACTTGTTCTGAATCTACTCCATCAGGCCCGAGGGTAGGGCAGTATCATCAAGGTTTCCCTAATATATTAAATTAATTTCATTTTATGAATTACATTGCAGTCAACTCTGCTTGTTGTTGGCTCTTACTCTGTGTGAACAGCTGTGTGGTACTGTAGTGGACTAAAGTGGTCCTTTGTTTAAACCACCTGTGTGTGTCAGCTGGATGGAACATGGCTGCCTGTTTCCTTGTGTTACTTTAGGACCGTTAAGTGAAAGGAAATGCAGCGGACTTTGAGTTCTGTTGGGTTTTGAAGAAGGAATTGTGGCAGGACTATGTGTGAGTGTGTCTAAGTGTATACATCTCCATCCCTTCCATCATTAAGGTGGAGTCAAGGCGGTTGGAGATGAATCTATAAAATGCTATTTATTGCCTGCCTTTACAAACTGTCCTGAAATCATTGAAAGCATTTTAAAGGCAACAATGATAAGGAACAAAAACAATGTGTGTAAAGGAAACCTGCAAAAGGAATCTGACATTAAGGTGGTAAAATGCTAAGTGGTCTAACGTAGCAGCTAGTGCAGGTTTGAGACAGAAACTGAACTCAGCGCAGCTGTTTTACTTGCTACACTAGAACTTAAAAAGGAAGCATGAAACAGAATCAGTAGTACTCAGTCACTTCTGTAAGGTGAGTCAATGAACTCAATAATTAAGCTGGCTAGCTCTCTGTACTTTGCAGTCCATAAAAAATTCATTAGGACATTTCCAAGAAGAACAGTAATGAACTGATTATGTTGTCAAAACCATCTCAGAGGACAAACGCAACAGCATGCTACTATATTTATTTTGTACACTGCTCCAAAAATTAAAGGAACACACAATAATCACAGTACAACACAAAGTCAATTCAACTTCGGATAATTGCTCTCTCCTTATCATTCCTGACTGATTCTTCCCTAGAATTGCGTTTTGTTTTGCTAGTGTCCTTACTGGTCGCATGAGGTGGTACCTGCAGCCCATTCAGGTGGCACAGGTCGTCCAGCTCCTCCAGGATGACAAATCCATACGTGCTGTTGCAAGGTTTGCCGTTTCTTCCAGGACAAGAGCATGGAAGAGATACCAAGAGATTATTACCCGTTGTCGCTGCGAACTCCGGCTCCAGTGCGCAGCTACTCCATATCGTGCAGGTCTCACAAACTTCCGACACAGCGTGAAGTGGCTTTCCTGAAAAAACAAAAGACAAAATGACAAAGCACATTCGATACTACAGTTCTTGCCACACTTCCCTGAAGGACATAACGCACGCCCGCATTATGCGCTTGAGTGCTTGTGGCGAATTTCTTATCGCAGATAATGCCAAGATCACTTGTGTTTCGGTGTATTGCATAAATGTTTAATTAATGGGCTGTGCTCTGTTAGGTCCTGTGCCATCTTGTTGGCAGTTGACTGTGTAGTGTGTAGGAGGGTGTGGTGTTGTGCTTCTAGCCACCTGTGATCTCCCATCTCTGGCTGCATGGAGCCTGTACGGGCAGATAATGGGTCCCGTCTAATACTGTAGAGATATGTAGTGACTTAAAGCCGTTGAAGTGGCGTTATCTGCTCTGGAACACATTGTTATTTTGTTGCTGAGGGGCTCAGAGTTGTTGAGGCTTTTTATTAAGAGGGGAGGCATTTTGTATTTTCTTTTGGGGGGGTGGGGGGGGGTATTGTACTCAAGTGCCTCGTTATCTAGTCCTAACTCTTCCACAAGACCGTCATGAGGGCTACATGCAGTTTGCAACGCCAAGAATTTAAGTGTTAATTAGCGATTTAATGTTTTCATTCTCCTTACTTATTATATTTTTTTTCCTCTCAAAGTCGAATCTAAATGGATTCAGAATTTACATTTCAGTTGAACAGACTGAAAACAGGAAATACACTGAAATTGTTAGACTGCAGGAACCATACAGCAACTTTACTTTCAGCAATGTTTTGTAACATTGTAACAGTCTTTCTGACTATTTAAACTCTGTTGCAATTTTCATGGCGAAACCACTTGCCAAGCGTTTGCCTCAGCTGTGTGACGGATCAAGATGCGTTCCACCAAACCAGCACACCTCCTAGTTTGGCGGAACGCGCACGCCTCCGAGATCTCCGGGGTCCAATGGCGTCGACAAGGAACACAAAATCAATCACGCATTTCGGACTTGTGCGCTCGCTAACACTTGTGAGATGACCCGGGCACCTAAGACCGATCCTAATGTGTTCCTGAGAGCGCCCACAGACACAGAAGGCGCAGGGACACCCCAATATCCTTGCTGTGCATTAAGCCGTATGCTTAGCCATGTTAATCCATCTTCTGTGCTGTAGACGGAGGTTTCGTTTTGCCGCAGGGCCGGATACATACATTTTAATCAGCTATCTCGCCCTGCCCTGCTGACAGCCGGGTGACAACAGGAGTTGATAGAGAAAAATCACGCGTCATCGTGCTGACATGTTCGTTTTGTTCAAGCCCAACAAAAGCCTTCGAAGTGGGGAGACCGTCGGGCATCGAGCACAGGCCTAAAGAATACCAAATGCAGCGTGCATACGGTAGTCTACCTATTCACATTCACTAATCAGGTCATTGTATCTGGAATATTTCCGCAGTCATTTTGTACAGACTTTTGTATTTCTGTCGCTACGCAAATAGAGGCGTCCATCTTTTTGCGTGATTAGCAATCGATCTCATGTAGACGTTTCCGGAACGGACGCCGTTATTTTAATACAAAGCCCAGCGGCGAGAGATGCCACACCAGATATGTTCTTCACACAGCCAAACGTTCAAAGTGTTCCGTTCAATAAAAAGCAGATTCTAGTACCCATCACCAGCACTCAAAGGAAACCGTTTGGACTCTGGACAACCAGTCATTAACCGTTAAACAGTGGGGCAGGTACTCTGCCTATAGCTGAAAGCAGCTGGAGACGCTCCTGCTTTGTTCTAATATGACACACTCTGCTCCATCTCCAAAGTGATCTTCGCTGTAATATAATGACACGACGACAGGCGCGGATACGTTCTCATCTTCGCCGGAGAAAGAAATATTCATTTCAAAGGGGAACTCTGACAGAGGGAGAGACAGTGAGGAGCTCCTTCGTGGCAAGGTGTAAAAATAATAAAAACTAACTGCCACTGGGTTGACGCGCTGCACTTAATTACAAGTCATTATCCCGCATCAACCGGAGAGGGAGGAAAAGCAAGAGGATTAGGAGACGGAGGAGCGCAGGAAGGTGTTGAAAACCTTTAACGAAGGCCGAGAGAATAGAAGGAAAAGGGGAAAAGGAGGTGGAGAATAAAGGGAGGTGTAAGCTCTGAGTTGAGGTGTGAGGGTGGTGTTGTGAGGGCGGGCGTAGTTAGGGAAGTGTAACGCTCGACGAAAAGCAGAGTAAGACAACGGGGAGAAGAAAAAGAAGTGCATAGAAAGACAAAAGGATGGGGGGGGAGTTCAGTGAAACACGTGACTGAGCTCGGAGGCAGGAAGACGAGTGACAGAGGGGGGGGGGGGGGGGGGGGGGGGGGGGGTGAAGGGAAATGTTCTGGACTCTCATGTCAGCGTGGTGCTGTAGTCACAGTCCCCCTGCTGGGAGGGACACAGTCAGAGATGATCAGCCTTGATGCTGGCCCTGTAACACACGCCATCACGGCCCCGTGTAACACACGCCATCACGGCCCCGTGTAACACACGCCATCACGGCCCCGTGTAACACACGCCATCACGGCCCCCTGTAACACACGCCATCACGGCCCCCTGTAATACACGCCCTCACAACCCCCTGTGACACACACCCTCACAGCCCCCTGTGACACACGCCCTCACAGCCCCCTGTAACACACCCAATCACGTCCCCCTGTAATACACACCATCACAACCCCCTGTGACACACGCTGTCACAAACTGTCATGCACCCTGTGTTCTGTCTCCTCCAGCCTTCATCCGTCTGGGCACATTCACTAAAGATGCATGCCGATAAGTTCCTTCGGGATACCTTCTTATGGAGGCAGGGTGGAGGGGGAGCAAGAATCTGCGGATGACGGAGAAGAGGTCTAGAATTGGGGAAAGAGACAGAACAATAGGAAATGAAAAGTATTGGACGTGGTTTGGAGAGAGTATGAGAACTACGTAGATAAACAAGGGAATATTTTTTGAGAAAGAAGAAAGAACAAAATGGATACCTTAGGGCAGGGGTCTTCAAATCTTACCCTACCAGGTCCTGCTGGTTTTTCTGTTCTACCTCATCATTAATTGCACCCACCTGGTATCGCAGGTCTGATTAAGTCCCTAATTAGGGTGTTGCAATGAAAAAAATGGAGTGGAACTGGCTTCCAGGTCCAGATTTGAAGACCCCTGCCGTAGGGTATATACACATTTAAAGGGACAAAAATAAAAACTTTTGCTCCTTTCGTTTACACCGCACAGATGAATAGATGTAGGCTGATTGGCTACTGAATGCATATTGGTCGATTGGCCACGACAGATGGACAGGAACAAGCCTCGTTTGGAAGTGAAAACTGAACGGGAACCGCGAACATATGCGCTTACGCTGCCGCCCAGCGCCTTCATGTGTAGTAAGAGGCTACCGCTAGCGACAGACGGATCCACTGCGTGTTGTGATCTACAACGTCTCTTCATCCGGGTACTGATGGATCCCTGGGAATGGACCCCGGTGTGGAGATAATTATGTCTGGACTTTTCTGTGCTGAATAAAGGACACGTTAGATCACACCTCTGACCCCGTTGTCAATCACAATCAGCCCCGCCCTGCACTTCTAACCCGCGCCTGTAGAGACCTGGGACTCCCAAACACGGGCCAGTAGAGACCTGGAACTCCCAACACGGGCCAGTAGAGACCTGGGACTCCCAACACGGGCCAGTAGAGACCTGGGACTCCCAACACGGACCAGTAGAGACCTGGGACTCCCAACACGGACCAGTAGAGACCTGGGACTCCCAACACGG
>JACXGK010014593.1:0-11352 GCA_016801125.1 Novumbra hubbsi
CCCTGTGCCCACTCACCACCCTGTGCCCACTCACCACCACACTTTCTGTGGTCCGGTCCATTTGTCCTTGTTGGCTTTTCAGAGGGAATGTACAGTGGCTATATGCCAATGCTCCCTGTGTAAACAGTACTTAACCCCCTCTTAGTTATACTTTAGCTTAATTATGAGGAATACTTACAGTTAGAGATTTTAGTTTTTAAAGGGTGGCTTTAATTATACAGACTGTTAATGACAGTGATAATGAACTCTGCATATTCCTTGAAGGTTTTCTTTTGATCATTGAAGTATTGGTTTGGTCACAACTAATAAAAGAAATAAATTGGAATAGATCCGGAGCAAGTGGAGTGTCCACGTCGTTCCACAACGACACTCCATTCCCTTGTACTGAGATCCTGAGTAAACCGCAGTAAAGACTATGAATCAGCTCTAATGTATGTCCACTTCCGCATGGGGACTTTGACACGGTAACTGAATAAAAGTCACAGAGAGCAAACAAGATGCCCTGTTTGTGCTCACAGGCTCTATGAGCGGGAGAGACGTATGCATGGTTTGCTGGTGATGAATACGCATTGCCCCCGAGCTGGACATTTTTAAGGCCCATTTTGTGGGGAAGCTCAGCTGTGAATTTGTGTTCTTGTGTGAGAAGGTAAGTGATGTGGGTGCTGGTTGTTTGAGGGCGGTGAGCAGGGATGGGCTGTCAATATGTGTCATGGGTCACCGTGGAGACCAGGGGTCTGGTGGGCGAGCTGTGCTGTCGGCTCGTCTGGTCTGGATGATGGATGACGCAGGGAGACTGAGCTGCTCTGGCAGGGAAACACGGATATCTGACTGGGGCAAACATGGCACCACTGATGGACCTATTCAGAGGAGGACCCTATATGGCCTAGCCTGTCATGGATGTGAAAAGAAGCTGATTTTAAACGTGCAGAGAATAAGAGATGGATTATTTTAATGAGCAAAAGGTTGTCTGGACGTATTATGCCACTCTGGTCCACATCCATTCCCACAGTTGCCTTCTCTTTTCTCAGGTGGTTTCAGAAAGAGACATTTTAGATCCCATACCAAGCAGCTGCTTAGGGAGAGTCTGCCTTACATGATGCAGTTTACAACACTGGGTTACTTTACAACACTGGGTTACTTTACAACATGGGGTTACTTTACAACATGGGGTTACTTTACAACACGGGCTACTTTACAACACGGGGTTACTTTACAACACAGGGTTACTTTACAACGCTGGGTTACTTTACAACGCTGGGTTACTTTACAACGCTGGGTTACTTTACAACGCTGGGTTACTTTATAACGCTGGGTTACTTTACAACGCTGTGATTAGTTTACTGCACTGGGTTCGTTTACAACACTGGGTTTGTTTACACTACTAGGTTTGTTTACAACACTGGGTTAGTGTACAACGCTGTGATTTGTTTACTGTACTGGGTTAGTTTACTGCACTGGGTTAGTTTACTGCACTGGGTTACTTTACAAAGCTGTGTTACTTTGCAAAGCTGGGTTACTTTACAAAGCTGGGTTACTTTACAAAGCTGGGTTACTTTACAAAGTTGGGTTTGTTTACAACGCTGGGTTAGATTAAAGTCTTGGGTTAGTTTACACCGTTGGGTTAGTTTACAATGCTGGTTTAGTTTACAGTGCTGAATGACCCTAGAATACAGCAGTTATGTGTGTGTGGAAGTTTAGTGTGTGTCATGCACAGTCTTTTCTTAGAGGTAATCCTGTCTGTCGGATACACACTTTATAAGGGGCTTAGGGGAGGGGTGAGGGAAGGGGGGTGAAAGGGGAGGAAAAAAGTCAGAGTTTGCCTAGGGTGTGCCAGTTCACCAGTTTGGTGGTCTTCTTCTGAAGGTCGTTAATTAGTGCAGAATGCAGACTACAGTTCTACTGCCAGCTCTGATGAAAAGAGAGAAGGAAGAGAAACCGAGAAAGAGGGGGAAATCTGAATGGCTGCCAAGAGCAAGGAATTTGCGATAGGTTCGGAGTGGTTCCAAATGCCAGAGCGGAGCGTGGAGGCTCCCAGCGCTAATGCCTCCTGGCCCATGTGTTTGCAGAAGGCACCTCTAGCCAGGCCGGGCACAGTACAGGGCCTCTGTTTACATCCACGGAGGCCCACATGGGCGCATCCACGCCTGTCTGGTCCTTCTGTGGGCCACAGGCTCACGAAAAACGCAACAGGCCCCAATTGGTCTGGGCCAAGCTTCTGTATCCTTCCAAACCGAGGAGCACGTTTCCATGAGTCTTGTGAAGACTTGGTCCTTGGTTTGATGCACTGGCCTCCCCGCTATTGGCTGACTTTGGGACTGTTTAACGAGGCCATCCTTATCATATGACCGTGTAACTAAGAGATTACGGATCACCTGACAGCTGACCACACACTGTCATGATGTTTCCCTACCCCACCTCCCCCTTCCCCCTGTACCTCTTGAAATAATGCAGAGCACAGGAAGTTCCTCGTTGGCGAAACATTGAAGGTGAAGCAGCAGCATGTTCAAGACTTGCAGGAATTTCGAACCGACAGGAGCAAGGAGAGCCTGACCTTATTTAGGCTGCAGATGCGTGACACTGCTCCCTTGACATGTAATGGCCCCCACTGCCCCCCTATGGTTGTGCCATACTTTCACATCAACGGGTGTTATAATGCAAATTGTGCTGCTTCTGGACGTTTGTCCTGCTACAGAAATGTGTTCAGAAAATGCCACGGCCTGCAGCTGTACTCTGATGTTTTCAATCCCTGAGATATGAAGAGCATTCCGGTGCTGTGGGCCGAAGTGTCTGCTTTAACTTAACCCTCCTGGGACAACGACACAGAATGGAAAACGTCCCAGGCTGGGGCGGTCCCGTTTCTCTCTGTCAGCTGCACTTATCCACCCCCCACCCCGCGTGGCTCCACCCAACCGGGGAACGGGAAAGGCCATGATGTCATTCTGGCTGCACTCTCTTGGATCAGCCACAAAGGGGTGCTTTGTCCGCGGAGAAGAGGAGGATGCAGGAAGAGTTGGTGTGGGAGGTCGGCTCAGCCTGTTGTGTTTGTGTCGTTTCTTCATTGTTTTCCATTCCTTTCTCCGTCACCAGGCCCAGCTTGCCGCTTCCTCCGTCACCCCCACCAGGCCCAGCTTGCCGCTTTCTCCGTCACCCCCACCAGGCCCAGCTCGCCGCTTCCTCCGTCACCTGCACCAGGTCCAGCTTGCCGCTTTCTCCGTCACCCCCACCAGGCCCAGCTTGCCGCTTTCTCCGTCACCCCCACCAGGCCCCGCTTGCCGCTTTCTCCATCACCCCCACCAGGCCCCGCTCGCCGCTTTCTCCGTCACCCCCAACAGGCCCGGCATCTGTCGCATTGCCATTGCGTCTTATACGCGCGTTCATCACTGAAAATGGATAGTTCTGTGTAAGCGCATGCAAGATCCTAGGCGTATATTGCATGTTTTGGGTGTGGGTGGAGTGGGTTGTCAGGGTCAGAATTTTCCTGTCTTTAAACGCCCCCCCCCCGACCCCAACAAGGCCCCGCCCCTAAAAGCTATGCCACAGCTCACGTGTCCTTTCTCACTTAAACACAGGGATACCCCAGTGCATGCTGGGAGGTGTCTCTCCGTCCCTCTTTGGCAGAGTCCTGGGTGGATGACGGCAGGCAGAACATCCTGTGGGGGGGGTCCCCTGCCCTGCAGCATTGCCAGCACCCATTTCCCAGGACACAAGTGTCGCGTGTGGCTGGAGGATGGAGGAGCGGTTTGCGGGAGAGGGGTGGCGATGGAGAGGCAGCCGTGGGGAGGTCAAGGCGGGCCGGCAGAAGGGTGGGCCTCCTTGTGTCCCCGTGGCCGCGGACAGCATCTGCTCCCTGCTTTGCATGCTAAACACACCCCACAGAGAGGGCGTCCGCGGGACGCTGTGGGCCTACGGGAGGAAGAAAAGCATTCCTGAGGCTGCTCTGTGCTGGGAGGTGGAACTCTTCAAGAGCCTCTCGGCCTGTCTCTCCGCCTGTGATGAATGCACCGCTGCAGACTCAACTGGGTTCAGCAGTGGCCTCTCTCACTCGCACACGAGGAACGTATTTAGTTTCTAGATCTGTTAACTGTGACGCTCCCAGTCCCATATGCGAAGCAGCCCAGGAACTAGTTGATATTTGAGGTCTTTCCATTAGAGAGAGAGAGAGAGGCCAAGAGAGACACACACACACACACACACACACAGAGACAGAGGCTAACTTTATGGAATTGCTTTTCCATGGTTTTATTTTGTTGTCATTTTTCCTGTCATTATGGTGACCGGTAGGAACCGTTTGGCAAACACTGTTTCCTAGTCACTGAGTCATGTGACTAGGAATGGCCGGCGTGTGCCACAGGATACAGTCAGGCTGGCATGCCCTGGCCCAAGGAAACGCTCTGATAGGTGGGCACGCACGCCCACAGCTCTAGGGGGAGTACTTAGTTCATATACACCGCTCAAAAGAATTAAGGGAACACTTAAATGACACATCCGGTCTCAATGAAGAAAATATATTAAAGATTGAAATCTCTACTGTTCATTGTGTTATTCGTTGAGAACAAAATGACGTAATGTCAATGGAAACCAAAATCACCAACCGATTGAGGGCAAGAATAAAAAATCTGAATAAACTACTGAGTCACACAATTTATTATGTGACTCAGTAGTGTGTATGGCCCCCACGTGCCTGTGTGCACTCCCGACAACATCTGGGCATGCTCCTAATGATATGGTGGATGGTTTCCTGGGGGATCTCCTCCCAGACTTGGATCAGGGCATCAGTGAGTTCCTGGACCATCTGTGGAGCTACTTGGAGGCGTTGGATGCGCTGATGCATAACGTCCTAAAGGTTCTCAATTGGATTCAGGTCTGAGGAACATGAGGGCCGGTCAATGGTATCAAGGCCTTCGTCATCCAGGAACTGCCTACACACACTGGCTAGTGCATTGTCCTACACCAAAAGGAACCCAGGGCCCACTGAACCGTCTCCTTTCAGGTCTCGTCCTGTTGCTGGGTTGATACCCTTCTATGGCTCTGTCCAGCTCTCCTTGTGTAACAGCCTGTCACCTGGTTTCTCCTCCATGCCCTTCAGACTGTACAGGGAGGCCCAGCAAACCTTCAGAGGAAGAAGCTACTTGTGACGGCTGCAGGTACCGCTTTTTGCTACCAGTAGTTACAAGGACACTTGAATCAGTCAGGATGGATGAGAAAAGAGCAATAGTCCTTGGCCACCACTTGCAAAACCATTCCTTTTTGTGGATTGTCTTAGTGGTGCCTCTCAAGAACACCTATTGACGCTTTCATTTGCACTAAAACAGGACAGGATGATTTCCCTGTTTTTAAAAGTTTAATTGACCTGGTGTTATACTTTGATGATTGCTTGTTCTCTTCATTTTATTGAGCTGTGTACATAGAATGTTCCATCATTCAGATTGTGTTTTCTTCTCCTGTGAGGAAAAGTTGTTTGCTAAGAAGACAACTGGTCCCTCAAATATCGCTAACAAGAATAGAAATAAGCCATTTCAAAGACAACCTTCAGGATGATTAAGTTAGTCTCTTGTTTGTTCTTGAGGATTCTTGAAGGTGCCAAATTGTGTCATGATATTCACCTGGCCTCTTATATTGGACAACACTTGGGAGCAGTTCTATCGTAAGGTCGTTTGGACTCTCTGGGATGTCATGTAACTTGCATCATCTGATTACCTCAGTCCATATGAAGCCATTCTAATCTCCGTCCACATGGATGCCGAGACTCTAAACTCCAGCCTGGTACCTTTTGGATCCCATAAACCTCGATAAGATCACGACAGAACAATCTTCCTTAACTTTGTCAGTCCTGTTTCATGCCTCCGGCTGCTTTAATCTCTACATCTGGAGTGTCTGGGGTGAGCTTGAAATCCTATGAACACTGACAGTGGCTGTTACAGAGATCTTCCATTAGGCACCGCCATACCACTGCTGTAAGTGTCTAATGTCCTTCTCTATCCTGAGGGCCCTTTTAACTACTCCCGCAAAACTAAATGGTCAAAGATTGCTCTCTATATGTACCTTTGCGTGTAATAAGAAATAGGAAATGAATATTTTTGCCTTACTCACTAACGTTACCATTATTCATGTCAGGAATGCCTTGATCATGTCTGCAGCAGAGATGATTGAGGTATTTTCACGCCATTATATCACATTAACAGTCAGCAAAACAAGTGTTGTTTGGTTCTCAGTTCTCAGGCCTCAGTGACTCGTGCCTGAACATATTCAATAGACATAAATTGTAAGAAAAATCCAAGCATCCTAAGTACGCGTTATGTAACAGAAAATGACAGAAATGACACCAGTAGCCCTGGTTACGATACCGCCCCCACCTACGCAGTGATGCTTGAACAATACGCATCACCCAGTGACGCACCCAGCCACACGTCACAAGGCTTCACATCTACTGGACGGGTCGGGTCTTCCCACCATGCCCATCCCTGTGGAACACATCCCTGTGGGACACCTCCCTGTGGGACACCTCCCTGTGGGACACCTCCCTGTGGAACACCTCCCTGTGGAACACCTCCCTGTGGAACACCTCCCTGTTGGACACATCCCTGTGGGACACATCCCTGTGGGACACATCCCTGTGGGACACATCCCTGTGGGACACATCCCTGTGGAACACATCCCTGTGGAACACATCCGTGTTCTCTGACGAATGATCTCTGACGATACGACGCGTTGGGACCGTTTGTTAAGAAGCTCTGAAGGTGTCAGCCCCTGGGTGGGGGGCCCTCGGAACTGACAAATGTGTCTGCCTGGATGTGGACCTTCAGCTCCAGACAGGCACCGTGGCTCGTCGCCGCCTCTGGTCCGCAACGCCAGGGTGCCGGAGAGCAGGAGGCACGATGCAAAACTATTCTAAACATTTGGACCGATCGTCGGTAAACAGATAGATGTGTGTGTTGAGCGCCTGCCAGACAGCTGCTGAGGCATCTGGGCCTGCCGGGCCCAAGGAGGGACTGCCTCTTATCCGGCACATACCGCGCACGCCTCCGTCTACGTGGAAGCCTGGAACCCACATTCCTGTTCTCCACTGCCGGGCCTCGTGTCGACCTGGCCCTGGCCCTGTGCGTCCTTAGAGTTGCGCGAACGGTGCCAGCATGCTAACCGCTAACCCTGCAGGTGCTGAATGTGGAACGCACGTTTACACCACCAGAGGCTGCATCCCAAGCCGGCCCTGGATGTCCTGTTGAACCGCGGCTTTGATGAGCAGGTGCCTGGCTTTAAGAGGCCAAGGGACAAGCAGACCGTGTGTGTGCCCCTTGACACAATTAAAATCCCATTTCAAGACTCCCCAGTCATGGCCGGACACCTTTAGAAACCGGCCAAAGGATGAACTCCGTGGCGTTCTAACCACACAGACTGGCCGATTTGCTCCACGCGACAGTTGTTTGAAAGTCTCGTAAAACGGTCCCTTCTGAAAGGGGAGGCTTCCTCTAGGCTTGGGTGTTCGGGTGTTGACTTGGTGCTTGCGCTCTCCCAACTCTTAAAAAACTGACACCCTGAGCAGGACTGTGTCTACGCACGTTGATGCACTTCTGATGTGTTGTTTATGCCGAGAACAACATCCCCTGAAAACAAACAATTAGAGAAAGCCAATGAAAGCGTAACAATACAATTTGTGAGATTTGTGTTTTAAATGAACCATTCATGGAAAATGTAAGTGCCATTTTGTTACCTTTACTGTATGATAGTTAACATTAAGTCTTTACATTAAAGCTTTCCATTTTGCTCTTGGAATTCACTTTTATTTTAATTGTATTTTTATATATAGCATTGGCAAGGATTTGTGACACAACTCAACTCTCTTACAGTTTGTAATTATTTTAAGGAATTGATTGACATACAAGGGAATATCACTTATCTTCTGTTTGTCTCAACTACTTCCATGTAGACTTGCATAAAAATGGTAATGTGGTGTAATTTCTATTATGTGACCCATATCCTTTTTTCTCCCCTCCCAGTTTGTTGATGCCCAATTCGTGATTATTCCACGCCTCTTTGCAGCAACTCCTGGCAACAAACAAGAATCGTTCAGGATGTTTCCTCCATAGTACATATCGACAAGGGTCCTGCTTATTGTCACACTTCTTACTCAATCAGGACACATCTTCCCAGGCCTACGCGCCTGGAAACCAGTTTCTGGATAGAAGCGAGAAAGGTTGTCAAAACTCAAGCAAATGGAGATATGACTTTGACTTTGGGTGTTTTCTTACATAATATATGACATTACGTTATGTTACTTCACTTCCTCTTTCTTATATGGGTTCAAGTCCTTAATTACTTCCCTGTTGGAGATGGTGTACAATGCTCATCCAAAGAAACAGAAGCTTCAAGACTATGTCATCAAGGCAGAACAGCACTCCCTGACTATGTCGCCACCCAGTTATTTCTCGGCAGCCAGACATTACTATCTTGTCCGTACTAGCTTTTCAGAGCCGTGGAACAGGAAGCCCCAGCACCAGGCCAGCTGTTCCAGTGTCACTTGTGGCCTGTGGGCCTCACATTCCCTCATTCAAGGGAGCTTTGTAGTTCTGACATCTTGGAGCAGTTGAGCTGATTCCTCTAATGCTCCTGTAATGGTGACAAAAAGGACAAGCTTGTTGTGCTGCGGTCAATCTCGTCGCTTTCTTGACTTCAGTCGCTGTACACACGATGGCCCTGTGTCTTACAGCCGCCTGTGTGGAGAGGTGGCTGTTTGCTGGCAGGGACATACTCCATTAACTGGTGTGGAAGGCTGTTTTACATACTGTGCATTGTGAACTGTAAAGCTGTCAGCTGTTGGAACAGTGGGATGTCCTGTACTCCACCTCTCCCTCCCCTACAACACTGTCCTGCTGCCAAATGCAACTGGAAAAAATGCCTGCGGATCGTCCAGAACTCTCTCTCAGAACGCCTCATGGTTTGCACAGAAAGTATGTGCCGACGTTCATCTGTCGTTTCCTTTATTGACAACAACCACCCAGTGTGCTCATTGATGAACAGAGGGATATGATGTTTGCTCAATATCCTTTGATTGATCAGCGTTTCAGAATGTAGTAAAACGTTTGAGGTGATTAAGATGAGACTAAGGCCCAACCAGGGTACATTGTTGACATCTTGGCTCAAATAGTGATGATTGTAATGGCTTGTGGATTGATTGGTTCTCCAAGGCTCGTTAATAAATGGAACACAGATTTCAAAGATAGAAAAGTGACCGTACTGATGTACTCTCCAGGGAATTGTACAGTTAATGTAGCTTGTGTGATAGTCATTAACATTGTTTGCAAGAATTGTGCTTTCCGTATAGTGCTATTATATGGAAATCAAGTTCCCTGTTAGGAGTCATGCCTAATCGGTTTTAGTTGAAGAACCAGTCCGACTCCGAAATGAAATAATGAAATGACAACCTTACCCGAAGGCCTAATAACCGATAACAATGAGTCTGTCTACCAGAACAACAACCTCAACTTCAGCGCCACCGGATGAATCTTTACATTAGAAAGGCAACATGCCTCGGTCCAACCTCAGCTGGACTGCGGTAGAGAGCTAACGGTTCCCCTGCATTCACACTCCATAAAGGGGCATTCTGGTCACAACTTTGGTGACCTAACCATGTTTCAGGCACATCATTACCAATCCCAGGTGAGCAGCAGGTAGTTTGGGGAGGGTAATGACTCTTGTCTCGGTTTTAATTGGCTAGAATTGAATGACGCGCTTATTTTTGCAAGGTGTAACTTGCAAGCTGGAAAGGGATTTCCGATTAGACGGCCATGGTTAGGGTCACGTTTTACGGCTACTGAAAGTCTTCCATGCCATACTGGGCCCCTTTTCAAATTGAAAGGCCACATAGAGGATCCTGTCTGGCTCCATAATGGCCTGGTATCGGACTTGCTCAGTGTCCTCCAGTGGAAAGGGCCTCAACACATCATAAATGATGTGCTCCATCCATCCAGGAAGTGTATCTGAAATGATGACTGATAAATGCCTGCGGCTTTAACATGGCCCTTGACGGCTTTAACGTGGCCTTTGACGGCCAGGCAACACAATGTCCATTCAGCCATAGTTGTTCTGATGTGGTTGAAGACCCTTCGGAGACAGTGTCTATCTGCATGGAGTAAATATATATATAAAAAAATTAGACCTACATCCCAATCCCAGCAGCCAAACCATTGATGTACTCAAGTGTGTATTAATATATATATATATATATATATATATTAGGGCTGGGGGAGTTAACGCTTTAATCTTTGCGATACATTTAAAACATTTAATGCTTACATGTTAACTTTTTTTTCTAAACATGCTGACATCAGAAATCTTAAGATTGAACGTAAAAATCCATTTATTGAGTTATGCATAAAAGGTTTTCTTCATACGATTGAATTTCATATTTGCATACGATAAAATATTTGTTGTTAAAATTGCTTTTATTTTTCAGGTAAAAAAAATATTTCGGTTACGTTTTTATTTTCTTAAGTTCAATACATTTGAGCTCAATTTGCTCAATTCCATAGAGCTACAGTATGCAACTGTAACGTGACAAAAATGAAGAACGACTTTATCGAAAACCCAGTCAAATTATTTGTCTTTTTTGTAGCCAGCCTACTGTAATTTATAGATTTAATAGATGCTTTAAGAGTTCTACATTCAGAATATGTAATAGTGGACGTATTCAGCATTAGCTATTAAACGTCGGACACCCAGCCCCCCGGAGAACGAAGGAAATTACTTGAAGAAACTAGTCAGTAGATCCAAACTTCCAGTAAGTGGTTAAAACCGAGGCTATAGTATTTGTGTTTCATTCCGAAAACTTTTCTGCGTTAATTGCGTTAAATTATTTTAACGCATAAACACAAAGTTCACTGATGGTTCATATAGCCTGAACTATGTGTAGTACGTAAATTACAAATATGCTTCCATCAGATTGGATCCAACAACATTCCTATAGTGCTGTCCCATTCCCATTGATAGCATTTTGAGCCCTTGCACTTAATCAGTTAAGGTCACTTATTGGGACATTAAAGCTTTGTTGTTTATAATGTTGCGGCATATTATTGATGAGAATGACTATGTAGTTTTGTTTACAGTTCACAAGATGTCATATAATGTCACGGTGTTGTTGTGCGGCGGAACCATAAGCGGACATTGTATAAACAAAAGGTGATTTAATCCAATGAAACAAAACCAATACAAACTAACACAAACTGTAAACGGAAAATGAAAGGTATGCAACCAACATAAAACGAAGTACAAATTACGTGTAGAGTATTCACATGAATCTTGAATTAAATGAAAGACAAACCGTGAGCTGTTGTTGAGACACAAACAAACAATAAACCA
>JACXGK010014594.1:0-11199 GCA_016801125.1 Novumbra hubbsi
CCTTTCCTAGGGGGTATATGGAAATCCTTGACCTTTCCTAGCGGGTATATGGAAATCCTTGACCTTTCCTAGGGGGTATACTGAAATCCTTGACCTTTCCTAGCGGGTATATGGAAATCCTTGACCTTTCCTAGGGGGTATACGGAAATCCTTGACCTTTCCTAGGGGGTATACAGAAATCCTTGACCTTTCCTAGCGGGTATATGGAAATCCTTGACCTTTCCTAGGGGGTATACGGAAATCCTTGACCTTTCCTAGCGGGTATACGGAAATCCTTGACCTTTCCTAGCGGGTATACAGAAATCCTTGAGCTTTCCTAGTGGGTATATGGTGATCCTTGAGCTTTCCTAGCGGGTATACGGTGATCCTTGAGCTTTCCTAGTGGGTATACAGAAATCCTTGAGCTTTCCTAGTCGGTATATGGTGATCCTTGAGCTTTCCTAGCGGGTATATGGTGATCCTTGAGCTTTCCTAGCAGGTATACGGTGATCCTTGAGCTTTCCTAGTGGGTATACGGCGTATACCTGCATAATGGTAACATAACTACATCACTGCCCAGTCCCCTTCCTCCCACAAGGCAGGCAATGCACCTGATCTTTTCCCGACGAGATGCTGACTGATTCACTAAGAGTTAACAGAACAGGGCTGCTGAGCGGATATGTTAAAAACCTAAACTTCCAGAGGACCTGACATCCCTTCGTTCACTTTTCTCTAACTTATCTTCCTCTGTTTCTGCTGCTAAAGCACATTTCTGTCACTCTACATTTCAAGCATCTCCCTTCACACCAGGAAACTCTTTGCCACATGTTTCCTCTCTTTTGCTGCTCTGTCCACCAGTGTTACTCTGTCCATCAGTGCTGCTCTGTCCATCAGTGCTGCTCTGTCCACCAGTGCTGCTCAGTCCAACAGTGCTGCTCTGCCCCACATAGAAAACAGGTCCAAACCCTCCCTTGAAACCCACTTGAAACAAGGCAATAGTGTTTCTTTTCTGCAGTGAGTCAGAGAGTCAGGCCAACAGGCGTACTTACAAACAGAACAGCCTATTTGTGCTACATCGTCTAATGAGATTGTTTGGCTCTGCTTCACTAAGCCAGACAGGTAACATTGAAATAATCCTTGTGCCACACTTCTGGACAGCACAGTCAGACCAGACATGATACCACTGAAGAGCTGGCCCTTCTGGACAGCACAGTCAGACCAGACATGATACCACTGAAGAGCTGGCCCTTCTGGACAGCACAGTCAGACCAGACATGATACCACTGAAGAGCTGGCCCTTCTGGACAGCACAGTCAGACCAGACATGATAACACTGAAGAGCTGGCCCTTCTGGACAGCACAGTCAGACCAGACATGATACCACTGAAGAGCTGGCCCTTCTGGAAAGCACAGACACATGTTCCAAAATCTGCCCCTATCAAACGGTGTTGAAGTTCTAACCAATCCTCAATGCATTTGTGCAAGGGCAGCTGGCTACTCCATATGGTTTTAATTAGTTAGCTTCCCCTGTGATTAGCTTCTCTGGTGGCTGGCTCTGTGTGATTCACCATCCTGATGCTGTATTTCAACAATTACAAACAGAAAGTATCAAAACATATGTGCCTTTTATATGTGACCCCTGCTAAATAGATACACATACATCTATTTAAATCTAATCCAGGTCTAAAATAAATCAATGTTAATTAAAAACTCAAATGAGCATAATATTTTAGTCCTTAACTAGACTTACTTGTTGTCTGAGATGTCAGCCCTTATTTTGTAGACAGTAAGACTGTATGCCTCCAGCCAGAGATTTACGAATATATCTCAGTTAGCACAGGTGTTCGCAGCACGCTAGAGTGGGTAGTTCCTCATGGCTGACTGGAAAATGTTCTTTCTGTCCAGTCAAGTAGATCTTTGTGATGTCAACCAAAATCATCATAACACTTCTACTTCTGTAGGTCCTAAGCAACAATGTAGAGGACAAATACACAAATATTAGATGCGGCTGGCATAGTGGTTACGACATAAGACAATTTACAATAAGGTTGCTAGCTGAAGTCCACCTGGCCTTCAGGCTTAATGTGGATGTCGATCAGGTGAATAATGGTTACCAAGTTCTGTGGTGCAGCTTCATGACTTTAGCTTCATCACTCAGTGCTTAAGACAATAGAGTAGGCAGAATTGTCTGACATGTCCCTTACAAAACTCTTGAAAAAATGTTTTTAGGGAAAGGGATGATTAATAAAATCAAATGTATTCATGTCTTCTAGTTTGTAACGTGTAGCTTCAAGCTTTACCCGGCATTTATACATCTCACAGGTGAAGTTTATGGACAGGATCAGCATTGTACATTTAGACAGAGGTGGAACCTGCTTATCCACACCACCAGATGATGAAACCATGTGCCATGGACAGACCGACTTACAGGTGCTTTCAACATCCACAACCTCTCCCTATTGCTTTGCCTGGATTGCAATTACCCAGTGGCTCTCATATATGTAGCCAATAGTCAAATGTATACAGACAGCTGGCAGAGTTTTGGTTAAACTTAAGTGAATTAAGCTTTTTGTCACCGAGTTCAGAAAGTCACTTACTGGCCCAAGAGGGTGAAGCATTACCTTATGGTAAAGTTCATTGTCCATGTTCAAATGTGTGAAATGCTCCACATTCCAAACCATATTATATATTTATGACACAGGGTGTGGCTATGCTCCAAAACAACCCTACCCATAAGACACTGCAGCTGCTTACCCATAAGCTCCAGCCTCAGGCTGTCATAAGGTGGGGGTATGAGGAGGAAGAAAACAACTTTAATTGATTTGTCCACAATAGAAAAGGCAGCTAATTAATTATTGAATTACATTTAGCACTCTCCTCATAAACAAAACAGCATCTGGCTTTTAATCACACATATAAGATACATACCCAGCCGTAAAAACAGTATAGTACGATACATTCCCTGAAGCCACAGTAATGCTAAACAGGACAACATGACGTCTACCACAGCGCTAATGCTAAACTGGAAATCTCAATGCTTAAGCTGGTACTAACGCTTACCCGGACAACATGACGTATACCCTGGCACTAACGCTAAACCGGACAACATTCTGTATACCCTGGCGCTAACGGTAAACCGGACAACATTCTGTATACCCTGGCGCTGACGCTAAACCAGACAACATTCTGTATAGCTTGGCGCTAGCGCTAAACCGAACAACATGACGTATACCCTGGCGCTAACGCTAAACTGGACAACATTCTGTATACCTTGGCGCTAACGCTAAACCGGAAAACTTCTGTATAGCCTGGCGCTAACGCTAAACTGGACAACATTTACGTATGCCCTGACGCTAACGCTAAACCGGACAACATTACGTATACCCGGGAGCTAACGCTAAACCAGACAATATTACGTATACCCTGGCACTAACGCTAAACCAGACAACATTATGTATAGCCTGGCGCTAATGTTAAACCGTACAACATTACGTATACCCTGGCACTAGCGCTAAACCGGACAACATTACGTATAGCCTGGCGGCAATGTTAAACCGGTCAATATTACGTCTACACTGGCGCTAACGTTAAACCCGACCAAATTACGTATACCCTGGCGCTAATGCTAAACTGGACCACACAACACATACCCTAGCGCTTAAGAGGACCACAGTCATCAAATAAGTCTCAAAGCATCTGTTCACAGCAGTAACCGACTTTGACTGACTTTGAGTAACTGGTTTCATGACCACAACACAGCGTTGTCTCATTCTGGAGTGTATAGCAGCCTAGTTCGTAGTAATTTGGCTTAAGACATTCTTGGGTTTTCCAAATTCACATTCACAAGATATCACTCTGTCTGGCTTGGATAAATTCAAACCTCCCACACCAATGTTAATGGAGTTAAACTGTATTTAAAATATTACCACACTCTGCCAATTCTGAAAAGTTAGTGTTGGGTTTCTGCACAGGTTTGTGATATAGCTCACTTTCATGAAACAGAGATGTTGATCTTTCCAAAACGTATTTTTATTGAAACTTACCTAAAAGCATTTTGTCCCTCCACAGTGAATACAATCTTTTATTTAAACTCCTTCGGACCAGAGGCCCCAGGTGACAACAATCAATATATTACCACCAGTCAGTTTACAATTAAAGGGACATTTAATAGTCAGAATGCCTATAATTTAACCAGATCCATTCATATAGGATTTTATGGAACTGCCAACTGTCTCAGTTTGTGACAGTTTCATATACAGTTGGATAACTAGGCCAAACTGTAATGTAGGCCACAGAGGCAGAATGATTTTTGATATCTGCTCTGCTGGGAACTTACTGCTCTGAACATCAAACTCTGGGGGGGGGGGTTAGTTTCTAACCCTTGTCATTCCCATCAGTCAGATTGGAGTACTGGATAATGGCTGTTCATGGAAAAGCCTTTGTCTTCCGTTTGTTTTTAATCTCTTCCTCTATATATTAGGACTGGATTCTTGCAGTCATATTAAGCCTAGTCTAGGACAAGATATAATACAATGAAGTTTTCTGTTGAGTTTATTTTGTGTCTGGTTGTAGAGTATGCTCCATATATATGATTGTAGGGTATTCTAGATATATTGTGGTGTAAGGCATACTTGGGTACATATGGTTTAAAGGTATTGTAGATATATTGTGTTTTACGGTGAACTGGGTATATAAGCTTGTTGAGTATACTAGGTATAACAGGTTATAGGGTATACTGGGTATATATAGTTGTTGGGTATTCAAGATATATAGTATTACATGGTATACTGGATATATACGGTAGTAGGGTATATTGGTTATGTACACTGATCAGCCATAACATTATGACTACCTGCCTAATATTGTGAAGATCCCCAATTTGCCACCAAAACAGTCCATACCTGTGGAGGCATGGACTCCACTTGACCTCTGAAAGTGTGCTGTGGTATCTGGCACCAAGACATTAGCAGCACATCCTTTAAATCCTGTAAGTTGCGTGATAGGGCCTCAATGGATCAGACTTGTTTGTACAACACATCCCACAGATGCTTGATTAGATTGATATGTGGAGAATTTGGAGGCCAAATCAACACCTTGAAATCCTGAACCATTTTTGCTTTGTGACAGGACACATAATCCTGCTGAAAGAGACCAATGCCATCAGGAACTACCATGAAAGGTTGTACATGGTCTGTAACAAAGCTGAGGTTGGTCGTACGTGTCACAGTACCATCCACATGAATGGCTGGACCAAGGTTTCCCAGCAGAACATTACCTAAAGAATCACACCGCCTCTTTCCCATAATGCATCCTGGTACCATGTGTTCCACCAGACAAGCGACGCAGACACGCCCGGCCAAATGTTATTAATCAGACCAGGCCAGCTTCTTCCACGGCTCTGTGGTCCAGTTCTGCTGCTCACGTCCCCATTGCAGGTGCTTTCAGCAGTGGACAGGGTCAGCATGGTCACCCTGACTGGTCTGCAGCTACACAGCCCCATATGCAACAAACTGGGACACTGTGTTCTGACACCTTTCTATCAGAACCGTGTCTGCCAAACCAGTCAAACGGTGTTGTAGGGTATACTGGGTGTAAACCATATGATTGTAGGGCATATATATAGTTTTAGTGTATTATTAGAATATTGCGGTTTAGGGCATAAAGCCTTTTACACTTTAATTAGTAACATTGAATATATTATTATAATTCTCATCAATTATTTATTTAAACCACTTCCTTAAGATCAGGTCAGAACAGCATGACAAAGATAACTCATTGCTTTTATACTACATTTATTTAAAAGAACAGAACAACCCAGCATGTTTCTTAGCTGTGAAAGCTAAACTAATACCGTTAAACTAATACAGACAAAACATTTCAAACCCACGGTGTTCATGTAGCAGCATCCAAATTTTGGAATATACTACAAAACAAATCATATTTATTGACTGTTCTACATGGCACATAATTACTCCCTATTTAGTACACTACAAAGCTATAGTAAAACGAGTGCACTATTGAGGGAATATGTACCATATGCAGTCTAATATAGTAACTCATATTTCTCAATATAATTCTCGCCTAAAAATTAAGCTACATACTTTACAACATAGATTTAACATGTTCTCTTGTTGGTACTGAAAAAATTAACTGATTAAAGAATTAACCAAATAAAACAACGTAAAGGGGTTAGTAAATACAAAACACGTTAGTTCACAGAGAAAATAGTTTTGGCATTGTGAGTGTGGTTGGCTAGGTTGTTGTCCCAAATGGCATCCTATTCACAACATAGTGCACTACATCTGCCTAGAGCCCTAAGGGTACAGACTTTTACTGTGATTATAACACATTAGCCTAGTGTCCCAACTGGTAACCTATTACCTTCAGTGAAGTGCACTCATTTTGTCCAGTTTGGAGCAAATCAAGTGTACTACGTAAGGGGAAAAAAGGGCCGTCCAGGACAAAAACCAGGTCGGTAAATCAGCTGAGCAAAACCCTGGACAAGGCATGTGTTTACTACAGAAACAGAGCAACAGGCACAGTCTCTTCCTCATTTAGGATATGATATACATTTCAAATACAACCCTCAGTCTCACATGGCAACTGCTTACATTTGTGCTGTGAAATTTAAATACAACATGTTTTAATGACTACTACTGTGTTATTGCTAAGACATTGTGACAGTGACAGACAATGTCAGCATTCTGCTGAATAAAAACCCTGTTACCATATTTTTATTTCAATTGAAAGCAACACCCTTTTTTAGTTCAGACATGATGTTTAAGGACCAAAGCAATCAAGGACTGTATTCAAAATAGCTTCAACATTTTTGTAACTGAATGTTTGCTGACTGTAACAACATGTGAAAAGAGATAATCTCTAAACATCACCACTAATGTGTTGTGATTCTACATTACAACATTGAAGAAAAGAGCTAAAACAAGGTTTAAATAAAATGTCAGATTCATCGTTTTTGAATGAAGTATCAAGTCAGTTTCCACATGTTTCTTAGTGACTTTCAGAAAATTGAGGAACCCTACAGCCAAACAACAAAAAAGCTTCTCAGGTGAGTTGAGATACATTCATGTTTAGTTTACATATCCCACTGCAGTTCTACAGTCCAAGTCTGCCAGGTGAATTCCTTGGTGCAAATAGATATTAAGAGTAGTTATTGTGGTGCCTCTTGGTCCGAAAGTAGATACATGACCATTATCCCTCATCCCATTCACTATGACAGCAGCCCATCTTCCCATTCACTATTACCACCATCCCTCATCCCATTCACTATTACCACCATCCCTCATCCCATTCACTATTAACACCATCCCTCATCCCATTCACTACTAACACCATCCCCCATCCCATTCACTATTACCACCATTCCTCATCTCATTCACTATTACCACCATAACTCATCCCATTCACTATTACCACCATAACTCATCCCATTCACTATTACCACCATAACTCATCCCATTCACTATTACCACCATAACTCATCCCATTCACTATTACCACCATAACTCATCTCATTCACTATTACCACCATAACTCATCCCATTCACTATTACCACCATAACTCATCTCATTCACTATTACCACCATAACTCATCCCATTCACTATTACCACCATCCCTTATCTCATTTATTATTACCACCACCCCTCAACCCATTTAATATCTCATTCACTATTACCACCATCCCTTATCTCATTCACTTTAACCACCATCCCTTATCCCATTCACTATTACCACCATCCATAATCCCATTCACTATTACCACCATCCCTTATCTCATTCACTATAACCACCATCTCTTATCTCATTCACTTTAACCACCATCCCTTATCCCATTCACTATTACTACCATCCCTTATCCCATTCACTATTACCACCATCCCTTATCTCATTCACTGTAACCACCATCCCTTATCTCATTCACTGTAACCACCATCCCTTATCTCATTCACTGTAACCACCATCCCTCGTCCCATTCACTGTTTTAACCACTGCAGGAGAGTACAGGTAATGTTTAATTCACAATTGTGCAGTACTGTTAAAATTCACTATAGTACAGTATTGTTTAATTCACTGCTGCAGTGTACAGTACTGTTATATTCACTACAGTACTGTTAAATTCATTATAGTACATTACATTTAATTATTTGCAGTAGAGTACTAATGAATTCAATGTTGTACAGTACTGTTTAATTCACTATAGTACATTACCATTACTATTTAATCCACTGCAGTAGAGTACTGTTTAATTCTCTATACTACATTACTGTTTAATCCACTGCAGTTTGAGTACAATACCGTTGAATTCACTATATCATAGTACTGTTTATTCCACTTCAGTAGAACAGAGTACTACCATTCACAACATTAAAGTACTGTTTAAACCACTAATGTATTATGATACTGTTTAATCCACAACTCAAGAATACTGTTTAATTCACCACAGTAGATTACAGTACTGTGTAATTCACTACAGTAGAATACTGTTTTATATACTAGAGTACAGTACATCATTACAGTACGGTAGATATAGGGTCTACATTCCAAAACTGCTGAGGTCTCCCACTAGAACAGGAAGGGGCAGTGAGGATTCTTAAAAAGGCAAACAGATATCAGGGCCTGTGATTGGTTGACTTTCTCTATTCCAGTGGTCTGTCCAGCTGCTGCCAGGGCAAAGCAACGTTGTTTTAGCTTGTCCTGCAATGGAAAAGGGTTTCCACTAGATGGATACAGGCTCTCAAAGCAGAGGATTTTCTTCAGTTCTTCATCCTGGAGCAAATCTTAGCTACAGCAGGAGAGATTTAAAACAGAAAGACCCCTGTGGCACTGCAAAGTCTCTCTAGGGAGTTATGTTACAAATAGCAAAGGCTTTGTCTTGTTGTTCTGTGGCCCCTGGCAGTTGTTCTCTTACCCTCAGCGCAGTAGTAATAGGTCAGTAGTAACAGGGTCTCAGTGTTCGGTTGCCCCCAGAAGGGCAGTAAAGGATGTTTCTCAGTGTTCTGTTGCCCACAGGGGGACATTAGTTTGCAAAGGGTAGCTTTCTCAGGGTTTCTTGTCAATAGTGTGGAAGAACCACTCGGTGAACTTCCTGAGCTGAGCGGCTGACGACTGACTCTCTTCCTGAAGCCTCATGTTATCCTGTCTCAGGTGCTGGACCTCCACCTGCAGTAACACTTTGTCCTCCTTCTCCTGTAGAAGCAACAATACTAACAGTATTAAAACGTCTACTCTCAAAATGGCCCCTGACTCCTAACCCAACACCTAAAATACTTGAGGGTTATCTGTCAGTCACCATTGTCTGTCAAATGTAACCACTAAGGTTCAATAATTGTTCTAAAATTACATCTATACCCTGTTTAAAATGGATGGAATAAGTTAATGTAAAACAGAATAATTAGTGTAGGCAATTTAGATGAATGAAAACCGAAGCATTAGTGTAAAGGATTCAGACACATAGGACCCATTTGACTCATCATCAGTGTAGGGGATTCAACTACATATGAACCATTTGACTAATCATTAATGTAGGGGATTCAGACACATGGAAACCATTTGACTCATCATTACTGTAGGGGATTCAGACACATGGAAACCATTTGACTCATCATTACTGTAGGGGATTCAGACACATGGAAACAATTTGACTCATCATTACTGTAGGGGATTCAAATACATAAGAACCATTTGACTAATCATGTCTATTTTTATGGATGCAGCTGCACTTCCCCCTCCCTCCCTCCCTCTTTCCCCCTCCCTCTCTCTCTCTCTCTTTCAACCCCTTTCCCCCTCCCCCCATATCCCCCTCTCTCTCTCCCTCCCTCCCTCCCTCTGCCTCATACATATTGTATTACTAGTGAAATGGTAGAGGACCAGAGAAAATAACTATTAGAGGACTAGAGGCAATACCTCTGTGGGTTTATCCTACATTGTTTACAACCCATTTCCTTTTTAATCCATCAGCAACACCACAGATGCTTTTACTGTGTTGACGCACATCCTGCAGGATCTAAGTCACTCAATCGAATCAACCATAGGGTTGGATGATGCAGGACCTGACATGAAGTAAAAAATAGATAAAAGCACCCATGCTATTGCCTACAGATGTATAGCCATCGTCTCTGGAGTACAAAGAAGAAAAAGAAGCAGAATACCTTTCTCAGGTCGTACTGAAGTTGTCTAAGGATCACCTCCAGTTGGTTAACTTTACCAGTCAGAGTGGATGGAGAGCTGCTCCTGGACAGACAGAGCATTGATTAGACAGCTTCTTTTACAATACACACCATTTACCATTATACCCCCCTCCCTGGTTAGCGTCAGAGAAAGAAAACACCAATATGATGAGGACCAATTCTGCTCTGTAAGGCCCCTAAAACACCTCATAGAACAAAAAATATAATTTAGGGCAACTTACAAATGCATTCCATCAAAGTAGGTTACAAAACCCCATATCATTTTATGATCCCAATACGACAATACCAATATCAGCAGAGGACTTTTTTTAATGATCCCAATATGATGATCCATTGTGACGATCCCACTTTAATAATTCCAATGTCAATATCAATCTCCAAAGTCAATCACAATATCACATTCGGATTTTGATGATTCCAATGTTACGCTGCAATATGCTGATCCCAATATGAAGAGCCAAATATCTTGTTCTAATATGAAGAGCCTGATATCTCGTTCCAATATGAAGAGCCCGATATCCCGTTCCAATATGAAGAGCCCGATATCCCGTTCCAATATGAAGAGCCCGATATCACGTTCCAATATGAAGAGCCCGATATCCCGTTCCAATATGAAGAGCCCGATATCTCGTTCCAATATGAAGAGCCCGATATCACGTTCCAATATGAAGAGCCCGATATCATGTTCCAATATGAAGAACCCGATATCCTGTTCCAATATGAAGAGCCCGATATCATGTTCCAATATGAAGAGCCCGATATCATGTTCCAATATGAAGAGCCCCATAACAGATTCCAATATGAAGAACCCAATATCATGTCCCAATATGAAGGGCCCAATTTTACTTTCCAATATAAAAATACTAACATGACTAATGGGAACAGGATTTGGTGAATGGTGACCAATGGAAACAGGAGGTGGTGAATGGTGACCAATTGAAACAGGAGGTGGTGAATGGTGACCAATGGGAACAGGAGGTGGTGAATGGTGACCAATGGGAACAGGAGGTGGT
>JACXGK010014595.1:0-11409 GCA_016801125.1 Novumbra hubbsi
ATTACATCCAATGATTGAGGGGTGGGAGGGGCTGAATATAAACTGTCTCCAGGTGAAAGTAATTCAGATCTTTTCTGCTGTACTGTGGGGAACGATCTCCAGATAGCTATCTGTAATAAAGGTGTTTAGTTTGGAAAGACTTGAACCGCGTGGACATTCTCTGATTCGGACCCGGGGGAAGCAGATTTTTAACTCAACACCGTACGTCCACGGACATTTTTCTTCAGTTCAGGACAAACAAAGTTACGTATTACTTCCCAATCGTTGCTCTGATATTCAACTCATAATGTGTCCTTTGTATATTCAGCTCCCAAGGGTAAAGTGTATAACTTTACTTTCGAAAGTTTGTAATCAAACACAAAGCCAATTATCTGACCGTTATGCAAGTCATATTGATCCGACAATAGCCTATTTGGAGGAATCTGCATTCTGTAAAAATTAAGGAAACGCTTCTTTGGAGCATCACATAATTCTGGAACAAAATGTACATATTAACATGCGTAAGTTATAGCGGTCACTACTGTTTAACAAGGACAGAATTTTTTTTAATCTCTAAGAGTTCCAACAATGAGTACAAACTTCACGCGGTCTCTTTATTTAAACACTCCCCCCAGGTGGGGACAACCAGTCAACCTTATCACCTATGACGCCTGGTCACCACGACGCCTGTTTTTTTCAGCGTGCAAAATGTCGGTACCAACGCAAGAGAGGGGTGAACACACACATACATTTATGATATTAAAAACACACACACATACATGCAAACACGCCCCGGGGGGCAACACAGCACCGGGGTGCAAGCCCCCCACCCCTAATGTCCCGCCCCCAAAACATAACAACCCAAACCGGAAGCAGGGTAATTAATCTGTCACTTTGATTGACGCCGTATACTATTTATCTTTTGCCCGTTACACCCTTACCTCAAAAACGGAGCAACACTGAATCAAAACACTTTGACACAAGATAGCGGACACCCAAAAGTTTCGGCCTCGACTTTGGATCCGTACAAGAAGCGCCATCTAGCGACCATTACGTGTCAGTAAATACGTCCCTGTCTGTAGACAAAAATGTTGCCCCAACAGCGCTTTAGGGGGGTAACAATGGCTCAGCGCTTCTAGTGTTAAGACACCGTTTTTACGACAGTTAGCCCTAATAAACTCTTTCTAGCTATTGATGACAATACAAAGGCAGAGTGTCGTATCTGCATTTTTGAGGGGGTCACAGCAAAAATAATTGGGGGGGAAATATTACGCATAAAATAACCTATTGAAAACTTCGTACTTTCTAAGTTATTAACTGTATTTCCACCCATTTACCGACTACATAATAGGCTGGGGGAAAAGAAAATATCGCAGTTTCACTCTAGACGTAGTTACAACGGTTAGGCTTTGTAGGGCAGAGTAGCTCTCCAGGAACAGGGTTGGAGACCCCTGCTTTATGATAATTAATCTGATACCAATGAATCACTTTTAGAAAGTAATGTAATTTGATTGCTGTCAAATTACAAATGGTTGATTCAAAATGAATTTGTCATGTCCTGGCTCGGGGCCCCTGGCCATCCTTGTGCCTCGGGCTCACAGTCAGGACATAACGTATAGCGGTGCCTCTAGGCACCGCTGTGATCAGTTGCCTCTGATTGAGGAGCCTACTTAAGTTAGGTTTTTAGCCACACTCGGTGTGGTTTATTGTTTGTGCTTTCTCGCCAACGTTCACAGTCTGTGGAATATTTTAGTAAAGGGTCTGTGCTAGTAGAAACAAACCGTGCCGGTAGGGCGTATACTCTGAAAATAGCCGGCCGGCTATGTTAATCAGTACATTCCAGAGGTAGGACCATAAATCAAGGGATTAGAGACAAGGACATAGAATGTATAGGAAGACAGGTTTATGGCCTTTTAGCTGGACCCACAGATGCAGACAATGAGGAGTATATGTAACCAAGAGCTAGCCAAAGTCAGATCTACTGGCGCCAGCCTAACCCCTCAACTGTCTTCTTCGTCGGCCAGATCACCAGATGGCCCCACGGATAAAGATGGGGTCTGCAAGACGGGACACGCCCACACAGGAAGCACGCTCAGCAATTTCTATACAATGACTGAGTGGGGAATGGGCGATGTGAACGGACTTCAGATCTTCCTGGCTGTATTTTGGGGAACGATCTCCAGATATATCTGTAATAAAGGCGTTTACTTTGGAAACAGTTGACCATGTGGACATTCTCTGATTCGGACTCGGGGGGAGTAGTTTGAATTCTACAACTCCTGTTTTGTTTGTTCCTATGATCTGTGGATACGCTACATGTTTTATCAGTAAGTTAGTTCACAGTTGGTTTTATGTTTTGCTAGATATACGTTTTGCTGTTTAATCCAGAACCTTTATTTTCGTGTCTAGTTTGTTTTGTGTTAATAAATTCACTGTTTTCTTTCAATATGTCCGCATTTGGTTCCATTAATCACATAGACCGTGATATTGTCCAAGGTAAAGGCACTTACCCTGAACTATAGCACAAAAAAGAACAATTAAATTCCATCATTAAACCTTTCAAGAGCAACATGACCCCTCAAATAAAGTGCCTGACCCTAAATGTTATTGAATATATATATAAATATGTTTATATTTATTTTCTCATGTGTTACATATGTTAACTCAGTCAGATATGACAGTCTATAAAGAACAAATATGAAGCTTACTTTAGTAAAAAAAAAAATAGAATGAGATAGGTGTTTGGGAAGTAGGTACAAATCACATTATACATTTTTGGGAGATATTTGAGAATGCTTAAATCCAAGAAACCCTTCTTACATATTGTTTGTCCATTTTAGCTACTGTAGAAAGTTTCAGATTATGGGCGTGAAAAGTAATTGAGTTAAGCTTCAGACAAAATACGACAGTACTGACTGATAACTGTACAAAGGACACTAGGTAGGACATGTGATGTCCAATTTCTAATGGGCCCCACACACCCTGTTCAAACCACGTGCTAGGAACTGTTCATGTGACTTTCTGAATAGACCCTTGGACCGTAGATTGTAACATATCATACAATGGTATTTTGCAGGATAAACATTTCTTATAATAGTTGGAAGAGTTATAGTTGTGAAATGGTTGGCTTTAATCACTGTCCACCTATGCTTCCTTGCATAGAATACTGTGTAAACTCTGTAATCATTGGAGTAAATGTAAGAACTACAGAAGATCAACAGCAAAACAAAACCCCCCAAAAAGGTTGGTTTTGCAGCTGGTAGCCAAAGACAATTGCACCTTCCTTATCCTTCCTGACTGATTCTTCTTTAGTTTTGCCAAACTGTCAAAAACAGACTCCATGAGGGTCGCCTGATGTCCACTATTGGCCCCCAGCACTATACAGCTTGATTGGCATTCGACGGAGAAGGCCAGTATTGGTTGGTCAACATACATTTGGTGTTATTGAATACGTGTTAATCATGTAGGTTTGTGCATAGGTTATACACATGTCTATGAGAAACATGTGGATAGGACATAATGGGAACTCCAGCTACTCCTTGTTTCCCTTTCCGTCAGAACTCTTGCCAGTTATTACTTTTTCTTCATTTGGCCCCTGGCCCATATATGGATGTTTATTTAGCTTATGTTGCTAGGACTTGATAAGGGCACCCCCAGAATGTGTGTCTTTGTCATACCAAGGTACGTGTACAAGAGTGTACTTTACCTGTGTATCATCTACAAGCTAGTAATAAACTATTTAGAATTAAAGTATTGGATTCCTACATTAGTTATATTATATATTATAAGTAGCGCCACAGACTGTCTAGGAGTTCACGGAAGGCATGGTCCTGGTCTGGTAGGAGATCCTCAAGGACAACATCTGCTATCTCATCAGGATCATGCCCAGATTTAGTCGAGAGTGTGTACAGGCACGATGGGGCCATGTACACTACAGAGTCACATTATGAGTTGCCGTGATAAAAGTCATGCAAGTTTAAACAGCCTGTACATTAAATTGTTAGATTTTTGGTGGAGTTTGAATCTAATGAATTAATTGGTGATTTCCAACAGTGACTATTCCACTGACTATTGTTTTCAACAAATTACACAATGTACAGTAAAGCTGTTTTTATTTTTAATGTATTTTCACCCAGGGTGTGATTTGTGTGTTCCCTTCATTTATTGAGCAGTGTAGTTTTGCCTAGATTCAAAGTCTTCTGTCTGGGATATGTTTAACATATCTCTCCTAAGTAATGGGTTCTCTGTTTTCAACCATGTGGGGTTTGCCATATGGTATGAAAATGACAGTTTTTCAACAAAAACATGTAATGCATTTATGCACTGACAGAATCCTTGAGGAAAACCTGCTTGAATCTGCTTTGATTATGCAAAAAAGAGAGGACTATGTAACAAGACTAGCAATGAAATAATAATAATTTTAATAGCAGCCAGAGAAGTCTAGCCATGATCCCTTATGTCTTACCAGAGCCTTAATCATTTAGGAAATAATTTTAGAACAATAATATGTCAGCGTTTAGGTACTTACCAATGAATGTAGTGAATGCATAGCTGTTTCTAACATGTATTGACTTAAAAATATATATTAGCAAGTTTCGATGGGCATAGTGGTCAATCACACAACTACAAATTCATGTCAAAATGTTAAGTTTAATACTTATACTGTTATTTAGTCTGCCGTTTTTCTTTTATGCAACATAATGCATTAAATGCTATCACATTTGACCTCAACAAGATATTATATAAACAATATGTTCACATTCCATGTATTCTCCACTCCACAGTATACAAAATAATACATTTGTGATTTTTTTAACCCCAGCAGGTCAGTGATAACCAACGATTTCAAAACACAAACTTTGCAAAATGGAAGTTTTAGATTGATAAGTACAGATACATCACTTAGACTGTGTGCTGGACAATCCAATGTAATTCAAATGCAGTAATTCATGAGCCCACAGACTGGAGTCAATGCATAATTCATGAGGAGAGCACAAGAGCAACCTTGACCTGTTCCTAGAGAATTTCTCCTAATGTTTCTTTTAAGATATTGCTTTGCGAAGGATTTGTGGATATTGCAGCTTACTATTTAGATAATGATTTTCAATGCAATACTCCAGTCTCTATTTTCAATGCAAACACAACTTCTTCCATTTTCTAATAATTGCGCCAACAGTTGTTGCCTTCTCACCAAGCTGCTTGCCTATTGTACTTCCCAATGAACAAAGTAGTTAATGGAAGCAGATATGGACTTCTTGCAATTTGAATGGCATGATGAGCATCATGGCCTCAACATGTGTTTTTATGTTCAGAGAGAGTGGAAAATAGAAACAGGAAAATGTGTTGCTCGCAAGCTGTTCTTTGCTCTTTTCCATTGTTTAACCTTTCTAGGTTTGTCTCATGCTCAGGGCTATTCCGATTTCAGGTAAAGCTCTGTTTCATTTGCATAGAAATGTCTTGGAAATGCACAGCCGGATGCTTGCTCAAATTTATTGGCTTAATGCCTCTGGTATGCAATTTATTTTCTGTCTGAAACATCTGGTATTTAAAATTTGCTGTTTGCTTGCCATCAAGTAGCAAACATTGATTTCTGCAAACAAACTGCATTATTCTCATTCTGTTTGACTCAGTAGGTTGTCAATAATTACAGTAGTAAGTAATCTCAGTGGTAAGTAAGATTATGGATAGCAACAGATGTACATGACCCAAAAGCAGTATATTGTTTGCAATATGCTGCAATACATAGTAACTTGAAAGTAAAAATGTAGGAAACTGTATAACTCCATTGACAATTTTGTCATGTCCTGGATGCGGGCCCCTAGCCATCTCTGTGCTTTGGGGCTCCCATTCAGGGCACGTCACATGGAGAGGCCTCTAGCCATCTCCATGCCATTGTGGGCTCCCCAGTCAGAGCAGTTTGCACCACACCCGGGGTGGTTTATTGTTTGTGTTTGTCACAACTTCACAGTTTGTCTTTCATTTAATTCAATGCTCAAGTGGATACGCTACACGTTTCTTGTATTTAGTTTAAGTTCTGTTTGCTACATACAGCACCTTACTTTTCCGTTTACAGTTCGTGTTAGTTTGTACCTGTTTTGTGTTATTGGATTAAATTCACCTTTTTGTTTATACAATGTCCGCATTTGGTTCCGCTCCACACCACAGCCGTGACAATTTTAATGTATACAGATTTTCACCTTAACTAACCAGCCAGTGTGAATGAAAATATTGTAGCAATAAAATGCAAATTAATTACTTAAAAATCACACAATGTGATTTTCTGGATTTCTGTTTTAGATTCCGTCTCTCACAGTTGAAGTGTACCTTTGATAAAAATGACAGACCTCTACATGCTTTGTAAGTTGAAAAACCTGCAAAATCGGCAGTGTATCAAATACTTGTTCTCCCCACTGTATATATACATACAAATATATAAAGTATATATCTATATCTATATATATATAATGTTTAATGATATTATATTGTAGTCACCAATCAACTCATTAATACTTAAAAGTAAATACTTTATAATACTTATTGTATTAGTAGTAGTAATTAGGTTTGTGTATATTTGTGTATAAAAATACATGTGAAACCACTTAACATCTGTTAACTACTCTAAATTCACCCCCTCAGGACTACATGTTGGTTAGGCCAAGAGGACTTCGCTATCCACAGAATATCAGTCCCCAATCTACCAGAGCTTCTCAACACGTTCACTGGAAGTATAATGCACTCAATAAGCACCTTCCACTGCGTTCCCCGGGAACACTGCCATGGACAGGATAAAGGTCCAACCATTTCCCACTACTCCTCATCTCCAATAAAGGAAACATTCCATCAGCACCAGAGGCACCTCTCCCTCAACAAGTTACCTATGACGGGTAGGCCCAAACTGTTACATTTGCCTTTTGGCCAAACCCGGCATATTGACTTTTGCATCGAAGGCCACAATTACACACATTATCACCACTCATCCCTATTCATCCTTTTATTAACCCTTTCAACCATAAATGCAGCCAAATTGCTCAGTAAACTCATCAGAGCAAAACACCACCTGAATATTCTATAGACGGTTCTAGCGAATGGTATTCTCCCAGAGGGATACAGGAGGCATGCTCAGGAACACAATCTATAATTTACACCCACCAACACGACCCCGAGTCTCACAGGGCTGGTTAACACGGTGCATTCAAAATGTAAACCGCCACTACAATGACGAGTCAGAGAAACACAGAAGAAGATTAAAAGGCATGGCAGGCTGTGATTGGCCTACTGCTTGGGACATGAGGAAGAGATGACAAACTGTGGACCTAGGGAATGCCAAACTGCAACCCAATTATGAATGAAACCACAAAACTACTACCTCAGTATACCCTTCAGGCTACACCTGATGTTTTTTTCCATCCTCATCATCAGACAAATTAAGGGAATTGATGAGGATATTGGAGACACAGAAACTGTCAACTCTTGAACCTTGGCATAAACTTCACTGTTGGGGGTCAACAGCGATGACTGTTAGGGTCTGCACAGTTGCTTTCACTGGTGCAAAGTAACCAAAGCTTTTTTTATCTGTAATGAAGATGTGGGGGTAACAGTACAAGGTGTATGAGCAACCTTATTGTTGGTCCTCCCGCTTCCTCTTCTTAAACAACAGTGGACAGTGTTATGGCTTTTTTACCTACTTGAGGGACCAACACGAGGATCAACAAGCCCACTGGTTCTTTTTCCTCAACATTAATTCTAGGTCATCAATTACCTTAAACACTGGACTCCTCCCATGCGGACAAGGATGTGGGAGTGGTGGCAGCAGAGGTTAAAATAGGTATGCAGCTCTCCTGCCCTGACCAGGGGGGAGAGTGGCAATAAACTTGTCAACCTCCTGTTCTGAAATACAGGAATTCCATGGCTGTTTGCCAGAACAGCCAAGAATAGCCACCCATTTATTCAACCATCTACCTCGGAACCACCAAATTCCAAAATACCTTCACTCCACAGCAGGCAACTTGAAATCAATTTGACATCAAATATTAGGCAAGACTTGATCAAGTGGCTGTATAACATTATTTTAAATTCAGTTTGGGTGGCAGTTTTTTTGTGGTCATTGGGTGAAAATAGGTTATAGTTAATCCCAGACTGAAATTGGTTTAATGTATATGTAGGCCACAGTGTATATGTTTCACAGTGAATAAACATCAAATCAATCACATTGACTTAAATTATTAGTATGTTTAATTAGAATTTATATAAATGAATGGCGTTATATGCATTTGTTGGCAACTTGATTAAGTTTAACCTAATTAATTATTTTGTCCTAACTGAGGCCTCGAAAACGCATCCATTTGGCACAACTCCTTTTGAACCGTGTGTAGCCACTGGAATTGTAAGAAATTGCTGTCGGTGAACTTCCCCTGTAACTTCGATAGTTAAATAAACAAAATAAATGTTTTTTTTGGTTTCAAATTTTATTTGCATTACAGTTTGCATTAAGTTTTTTCAAATTGTGTGCTAGCTGTATATTTGTTTCTATATTTCATTAATTCATATAAAAAAAATTAATTAAGTGGTTTTAGTGTTTTTTTATTTAGAAGAATTGTCCATGACAATTTAATGTGGTGTGACCGTGATTTATCTTAAAATTAATATATTTTCCTTAACATGCTTAACATTGTTCTCAGAAATATAGTGTTTAGAAAAAAAGTATTTACATTTGTTTTGAGTTTGTAGAACAACACAAATATATAATTATTCATACAATGTCAGTCGCCTTCGATTAAATGCAGTTAACAAAAATACATGTAGTCTTATATTTCCTCTAAATCACATAACAATTATAAACATATTTAAAAAATACCATTCACTTAAGCATACTGTATCTGTGATTAATATTTTAGCCACAGAAATGAAATATTTTTATTTAGAATTTAATACAATGTCATTATTGGTTGCACCACATGAGTGGTCACTCCAAATGACATAAAGACTGCATATTGTTAAAAATCTATTTAAAGAGCTCAATAAATAAGATAAATCCAATACAAAAATACATATAAAGCAGATCTTAAACATTTCACAGGACAAACTTTTTATAAACCTTTTTAGTCATCACCAACATGTATAAGCGCAGCACACATTCATGTCTTTGTTTTGAACAAACATTTAATTTAATTTGACATTCATAATGTTGCAGATGTGTATCTAGAATCTTTACGTGAAAGTGGTTAACTGCAGGCCTTTCTTTAACCCCAGCTTTTTCTGAACTTTGCCAAATTTTGGCTGCTCAACTTAGCAGCGTGAGTTTGCTGGCTCAGGTTCTGAGATAATAGCATGAACATATTTCTTACAGTAGAAAATTACATCTGGAGTAGTGGCCACAGGAATATGCTATTTTCGCCCAACTGCCGCATGGAGATAACCTGGACTTCCTTACATACAACCTCCTTAATAAGTTACTTGGGACATGCCATAAGAAGGGGGGGGTCAGGAAGTTAGGAGGATAAGACAAAGGACACTGTGTATCTAAAAACCTATAGATTAACTTTTAGGCTGACCACCACACATGGGCCTGATAAGGGGAGGAGGGGAGACAGGCCAGAGGGGTCCTGTAGACTTCCTGGCGCCGGACACAACAACACCATTCTCATCCCCCTCGGAAAAGGTCACCAGATGGTTCACCCCAGGGCTGGGGGCTGCGACACGAGACGGACACTCAGGAAGCACGCGCAGCAACTTCCATGCATTAACTGTGTGTGCGCAGCAACTTCGATGCATTGACTGTGGGGGGAAGTGGCTACATAAAACGGTGTCCAATGTGAACGGACTTTAGATCGTCCTGTCTTGTCCTGCGTGACAGATCTCCGGGTGCACTCGTAATAAAGGTGTATGATTTGGGAAGACTTAACGGCGTGGACATTCTCTGATTTGCAACCCGGGGGAAACATTAGGTTTCTACAACTTGGGGGCTCGACCGGGATCAGAGGGTGTTCATGCGAATTGACGAACGAGAGCCTTCTGAACTTCCAAACGATTTTTAGCCATGACATCTTAAGGTAAGCAGTGCCTGTTTTTTTTACAAAACGAAACTGTGTATTGGCTATTGTAAAATTGAAAATCATTTGTGAAAAGTACAAAGAGTGTAAATTTAAGTCTCCAAATTTGAGACCTGCACAAGCCGGGCGGCGCTGTGCGAACTAGGGGTTAGAGGCCCGAGGATTAACTTCAAACGGTTAAAGGCCAGCACCAGATTGGCGTCTCTGGGCGAACTAGTAGGTTAAAGGCCTGGGAACTTAATTCCCGAACTACCCGGAAGTGACTTTTCCAAAGTTATATTGTCGAATATAAATGAACGATTAGGTGTAGAGGCCTGGAGAGTTGGGGTAACTCCTAGAAGTAGTGTATCCAACTCTGGGTCGACGGACGCAGAGGCCTCATTTAAACAAATTATTAGGTGAGGGTCACTGGGCTGGATTACCCGGAGAGTAGGGGATCTCCGAATTACCACATAGAGGTGCGAGGCCTGAAATTTTAAGATATTTCGAACAAGTGGTGGGCTAAAGGCCCGGGCGGCGGCGACGTCCAAAATAGTGAAGTAGGAACGTATTAACTGTGTGTTGCATTGTGGGAATTGTAGGCTGGGGTAACAGTGCGGGGAATTGTGTAAAAATGGCGGATGTAGTGGAATCCAAACCATGGGAAGAGCCAATAGCATGCGTTATGGAAGGGGTAGTAAAAAAGCAGACAGGAGTAAGAAATGGAGACCCCTGTTTAGGTTAGGATCAAGGATAGGCCCAATATAACAGGGACTTAGTTTCCAACTTTATATAAACACACACAGTCACATCTTAGTAGAGGTTTTCATAGTTAGACTGCAAGAGGAGGAAATAGGTGAGTGATGGTCTAGACAGGGGAAATAGTATTCATCATACACACACACACACAAAGACAGAGGAAGGAGGACAAGGAAGGAGTGTGGTTTCCAATAACTGTAAAAGTACAGAGGTTGGTTAGGGATGATTGGTAGAACAGGCAAAAACTTTAGACTGAATATCCGAAGGTGGAACTAAATATTAAAAGGCACGTAGGCAGAATAAGAAGGTCTCCCACATGACTTAACCGGAGGAGAGACCCGCGGCCAGCGCCCCACCCCCATATCAGGCTCCGGGGGGGGGGGTTACTTTCTCAGGAGAGGGAAGCAATGAAGCTACTCTTAGCAGAAGGAAAGGGTCTGCCAAATAGCATTGGTAAAGTAAGAAATGTTGCATATAAATTAAGGTCTGTAGAGACGATTCCCTTATTTAAAACGAGTTCACATAGTGTAAAAATCTGAGTCTACGTGGCACTATGGAAATAGAATTCTAATTAGAGCACTCGTTTAATACAAACATTTCAAAATAATTGAGCAGATCAAAAATTATGAAACACGACAAGAAC
>JACXGK010014596.1:0-11399 GCA_016801125.1 Novumbra hubbsi
AGAGACATTTTATTTTATTGTTTAAAAACAGTGCATTACGTTAAAGAAATTATGTTTCATTGTAAACTATGGACAGCGCTTGATTTAAAATTAAATAAGTGCAAGAGCTGTTATTTTCCAAGTTGGTCCATTAGAACAGGGTCTTGGCTTTCTGTAGTTAAAGCCATTTGATGTTCAAGCAAAACATTTGGTTTGAATGGGGTTTAGGTGAGGGCCAGGAAATAATCAGTATCGGAATCAGCTTTATAGCCAAGTAGGGTTGCACCTGCAAGGAATTTGCTATAGTGTAAGTTGTACTTTAAAACAGTAAGTAAATAAAATAATACAGTACGTAAAGAATACAAATTAAACAGTAAGTAAAATGTAAAATGAAAATAGGAAGTGTGCAAGCCATGTAGTTGCATAATAGTCATTATAATCAGGTTTTCTAATCAGTGTTTGGCCACAAACAAATACGGTAATGTTTAAGGACTACACTGGAAATGGAATCTGGTGTCACTAAACCGAGTAATTTTCATCACACACACATACACACACGCAGCTATCTGTGACTGAAGGACCCTGTAGTGTTTGTATACCATAGGCTTCTTTAACCAGTCTGGAGATATGAATAGAAATGTAAGGTGCGCTTTTCAAATACTGACAGTACTGCTAGCTAGCTTCCCTAAGAAAGATGTTTTGAGAAGCACTGAAATATGAATTCAGGAATGTTTGTACAAACTGACTTCAGTTAAAAACCTGTTTATCTGGAACAAAACAATTAAGTTATTTAATTGTATTGAATTGTTTTTGTTTATGATGAAAATACAAGAAATGGAACAAGCAAGAGTTGACAGAGTCGACAAAGTAAAATGAAAGCAATCAACCCGGCTGTAGCACATGGATTTGTCTCCTTTCAAACACCAAAAAATTATTTCTAAATACAAGAGAGCCATAGATCGGCAAAGCTTTCAAATGGCTAGAACGACTTGTGACTCAGGCTCCATTCTAAAGAAACAAATCAGACAAAGGCTACGTAAGTCGTTCAGCTGATTTATTGACTTGGACGTTGGACGTCATTCATGTAAACATCCAATTAATATCACATGCATATTTTCCTTCTCAGTTTTCCCTCGATTGTTACTTTGATGTGTCATTTTAGTTTGACGATTGTGCAGTAAAGCAGACTAGCTGCATAGTAGTAACACTAAGGGTGGAAAACACGGTAGGGCAAACTTGACTTCCAATAGGTAGGCAATGCAGGCTTGGAGTTAATATCGCAAGTGAAGTCCACTTCTCATAGTCACACAGAGAATGGGAACTAGGCCTCACTTGCACCCTATCCTATCCGAGTCATTTGTTCAGAATGACAGTCGAGCAGGGTGCAGTGGGAAATCCAGGTCCCAGCTCTGTTCAATAATTCTGTTTAATCATGTGGCAATAGGACTAACGGAAGCCATGATACACTAATTAGATGGCTAGGAAGTAGTGTTCCGCGTCACACAATTGTGGGAACTTTCACTAAATCTCCAGGTGTTTATAAGTCCCAGTTGAGAGTATACTAACCTTCCAATCTTCCCATCTAGCTTTCTTGAATTTTCTGTTGTTTTAGGTAAATTGTATGGAATAGTACTCATTTCATATCATGTTCTTCATCTCCTTTTCAATAAGGAGGCATTGTTTTGAATGTTATTTCCTCTACTTGTTTTTTATTTAACTGGTGAAAATATATTTAAATAATGCATAAAATATATTTTGGACATTCAATCACAATAAAAATACATTATGAAATTGCAATACAAATGTGAGAGGACACTGAAACTAGGATACATATTTCATAACGAATCCAGCCTATGAGATGGGATAGCAACTCTATTCTGGGAACTTCAGGACTTTACACCCTATAGGAGTCATTACGTGAGAACCAAGCCGTAGGTAGGTCATAGGGATCCAAATACAATGCTATAAATCCTATAGCTATAGGTCAAAATTGTTCTGTACATTAATCCATGATGCAGGAAACTTTCTATTGCCCTTTCTGAGTCTCATCACATGATCGTCTGGATATTGGAAGATCAAGAAATCTTGGTTCACTACTCACAGGATCCAGGGTTATGGTAATAAATGGATATCAATCAATAATCTGAGAAAGCCAATGTGCTGTTCAGTAACCCCAAATAACAGAGGAACTGTCCCACCATATCAGATGTTGAAAAGATTCCCTAAGCATCAAGTTAAAACCCTTTGTAATTCTGTCAATGAGCTAGAGCAGTTGACCCTGAAATCTCCTTTAAATCACTCTGGATAAGTGTCTGATAAAGACAGAAAACCTTGTTCCTTGTATCTTCCATGTACACATGCTTTGACAGGCTGGTGCTGTGATCAGATGCCAACTACGTAGTGCACTTAGTTTGACTAGGTCCTATGATACTAGTATAGAGTGCCTTTTGGGAAGGCATCCAAGAATTGACTAACATTCATTTTGCACAGCATGCAATTAAATTAATCAAACACAGACGGAGGTCAAACATCAAACACTTTTCTTCATTAGAAGAGGGGAAATTTCTCATCCTGAAACTACTTCCAGCAAAGGTGAGGTGTGCTCTAGGAAGTTGAATAAGTAAAAATTGCAATAGTTCTTTAATCTTTGCAAAAGTCTCCCAGTGTGCTGTCTGGGGTATATCTGTGAAGATCTTACAGCAATCTGTCCTTAGCCCCACACATACCAATCCTCTTAAACATCAAGGTAGAGCAATAAAACATACCCTCCTGCTTCAAGGACAAACACACACAGAAAGAGAATTGTTAGTAGGCTGACTGGACGTGAAAGATGTTAATGTTCAATCACTCACACACAGCAGTTGTCTTGAGATGAGAAGCAATACATCTGGCTTTGCACTGTTAATCCAAACCAGCAAACGTAAGGGAGTGTCCAAAAGCTGGAAGTTCCCATTAATTGGTTTCTGCACACTGTGAGTGTATGCTTACATCCAAGTGCTCCTCCACAGTTTATTATTGTACAATAGTGTGTTTTGTACAGCAGGACTTTGGTGGTCCAATCCTGGCCTATTCAGTTACCTTGCTTATTTATAAAGAGCTTATTTATTTATTAGAATTGAATTGAAATTAGGAGTTCAGACACAAATAAAAGTTCTTAATACACCCCATTAAATATTTAGTTTTTCTTTAAGAAATTTGGACATATGATCTTCTTTCAGACAATATCTATATAGATAAAGGTAATGTAATTGAACCAAAAACAATGACATTTTACTCATGATATCATTATTTTAAGAGTTTTACAAAGATGTCCTACTGAGGAAAAGGTTAGGACACCCTATGCCCTAATAGCTGGTATTGCCCCTTTTGGCTGAAATAACCTCACCGTCTGATACGATAAAGAATGTATTGTAGATTCTATGATAGTTAGCTGGTGTCACGTCCATAGTGTGAAGCGAAACCAAATGCAGACATTTTGAAACGAAAGGTGAATTTAATCCAACAAACACAAAACAAAAACTACACGAACTGTAAACGTAAAATGAAGGTGCTGTATGAACACAGCAAACGGAACTAAACAACTTACAAATAACGTGTAGCGTATCCACTGTGAATTGAATTAAATGAAAACAGGAACGTGAACGTTGTGACTACAAACAAACAATAAACCACACCCGAGTGTGGAAAAACCCTAAACTAAATAGGCTCCCCAATCAGAGACAACTGATCACAGCTGCTCTGACTGGGGAGCCCACAGTGCCACAGGCCTCTCTGTGTGTCATGTCCTGACCGTGAGCCCCAAAGCATAGAGAAGGCTAGGGGCCCCCAGCCAGGACATGAAAGCTGGCCAGGCCCTGCTGCAGTAAAGCAGCCCCAAACCATGACATTCCCCCCCCCCATGCTTCACTGTTGGTAGGATGTAAAAAATAATTTAATCCATTTTGTAATAATCCATTTCTGTAACATAACAAAATGTGGAAAAAGTGAAGCTCTGTGAATACTTTTCGGATGCACTGTATGTCATAAATCAGAGATAAATGTCTCTGATCTCTTTAACTCTCTCAGCACTGCAACGCTAGGCACAGAGATTGGCCATTTGGCCATGCTGAAATAAATGCCTGGTGGTGTTCTTTGGTAAATGCGTTAAGAACGGTTAAATCCACCAACACTGTTAAACAGGGGTTGCAGTACAACCGCTGTGACTCAGTGGAATTATAGTAAAACGTCCTCTAAAACACTGTGGAACTTTAGAAACATGACAGCAGTAACACAGCGGAACAATAGTAACATATCCTCTGTAACATTGTGGAACTATAATAACATAACAGCTGTAACAATGCTGAACAATAGTAACATATCCTCTGTAACATTGTGGAACTATAATAACATAACAGCTGTAACAATGCTGAACAATAGTAACCTATCCTCTGTAATATTGATGAACTATATTAACATAACAGCTGTAACAATGCTGAACAATAGCAACATGTCCTCTGTAATACTGTGAAACTTTAGTAATATGACAGTTGTAACACGGAACAATAGTAACATGTCCTCTATAACACTGTGGAACTAGTAACATATCGAGCCACTAATGGAACACATGTAGAAAATTACTGAAAATAACAGAGCAGCGCAAACTAATCAGGCAGAGCTGAGAACGACCATCATTTTGAGGCATTTAATATTATATGAAGTGTCTTTCTTTCCATCACCATGGAAACTGGAGGAGAGATAATTGAGATGATCACATATTACTTTAATCAAATGACCAGAGAGGAAAGGTAATTCAAACGATATGAGGACACACAGAAGCATCATCACCAATGGGATTAAGCTGTTGATTGAGACTGAGCCTGAAAAGAATTCGTTCTAATGAACACTAATCCTGTAGTGTGTCATGAAGAATAGAAAGAGGAGGTACAGGCAACCTACTTATGTGTGTCCAGCAAAAACAGTCTTTATGTACAGGTTATAAAAGTTACCAGAAACCATTTAAATTCTCCCATACACATTCAAGGGTCTGATAGATCCAGTTGTACTGGCATGTGTAACAGTTATTGTTCTTTATTTATTTACAGGGCAAGGTCCATATTGCAAACATGAGAGAAGCGTAGGCTTATAAGAACTTCTAGGCTAGAAGCAATTATCTCTGCTTGCTCTCCCATTTATGCTGCTAGAAAAGGTACAATTCCGAGGAAATTGTAAAGTGGGGTCGCTGTTGCAGCAGCTGTGTCCGATGTCCAGCTGTGTACTGGCAGTAAATTGATTATCCCCCAGTACTTAGCTGGCCATCCCACAAATAAAAAAACAAAGATATTTACAATTAGCTAGCTGGCTAAAAAAGACTGACCAGCTGGCAGAAATGTAGCAAAATAACTTCAGCCTTAAATCCCATGGTTGTAGTCAGTGCCATTTCATTGTCACCGCATCAACAGTACTGTAGCCAGCTAGCATTACTTACGTTAGTTGTGGCTACGTTTTTTGCCACAAAATATTTGCCACGAATATTTCCTAAACCTTGCAACAAAACCTTCCTCAAAACAATAGAATCAGAATTAGCTTTATTTCCAAGTAGGGGATACCCTACTTAAATACATATTTATATATATATTTATACACATTATTACGGGCGCTCTAGCAAGGGGGCTAAAACCCATGGGCCCTAGCTCCTGTTGCTAGAGCGCCTCTTAAGGCGTTGAGGAAAGAGGTTTTCACCCACTGCACGCTTCCATTACACTCACCCCCCTAAACCACACTCCCATATCCGGGTCATGGCATCAATGTGATGGGTACTATCTGGGCTTCACACTATTGTTGCTTCCACACATTGTCCCGAAAAACCGGATGGATCTCTGATGATATGATTTGCTGGAACATAATGACAGTAGGATGCTTGCTTGAGTTACACGGGACATCCAGTTCTATTTAAAATAAGTCTGACTAAATCTCAGGTCCTACAGGTAGCTCAGGCCACTGTTGATGACAAAGTAGATGCATCTACAATAAGAAAGAGACTGCACAAGTTTGATTTGCATGGGAGGTCTGCAAGGAGGAAACTCTTGCTGTCAAACAAAAACATCAGGGCAAGACTTTTGCCAGAGAACACCTAGACAAACACAAGAACTTCTGGAACAATGCGCTTTTGACGGATGAATCCAAAGTAGAATTGTTTGGGAACAGGAACAGAAGACATGTGTGGTGCAAACCAAATACATCATACCAACTGTGAAGCACGGACTGGAAATGTCATGGTTTGGGGCTGCTTTACTGCAGCAGGGCCTGTCCAGCTCACCATCATAGAATCCACCATGGATTCTAGTATCAGAGGGTGTATGAGGAAAATGTAAGCTGAAGCTGATGTGGACAATGCAACATGACAATGACCAAAAACATTCCAGTAAATCCACCAAGAAATTTCTCAAACGAAAGAAATGGAGAGTTCTGGAATGGCCATGGCAAAGCCTGGGTCTTAATCCTATTGAGATGCTGTGGGGTGATTTGAAACAGGCTGTGCATGCAAGAAACCCCTCAAACATCACACAGCTGAAAATTCTGCATGGAGGAGTGAGAAAAACATTCTCCCAGTGGATGTCATAGACTGGTAGACAGTTTTAGGAAACGTCTTATTGAGGTTATTTCAGCCAAAGGGGGCAATACCAGCTATTAGGGCATAGGGTGTTCTAACTTTATCCTCAGTAGGAAATGGCATCTTTTATAATATTTTCTTATATTAATGATATCATGGTTAAAATGTCATTGTTTTTGTTCAATTGCATCACCTTTATCTATAGATATTGTTTGAAAGAAGATCAACTATTGATATTTCCAAATTTCTTAAAATAACAAATATTTCACATGACTGTATATATTCCTATTCCCAGTTTACCTGTCAAACGTTTGGACACATTTACTTATTCAAGGGCATTTCCTTTTTTTTTACTACAATACATATTCCAAATTGTATATTAATAGTGAAGATATCAAATCTCTGAAGTTCTGAAATAGCACATATTGATTCATTCCTAACCAAAAAGTGTTAAACTAATCAAAACATATTTACATTTTAGATTCTTCAAAATATCCACCTTTTGGAGGCCACTATATACTCCTCAAACCACTCGCTTCTCCTTCGCACAGGAACACAGAAGGAAAGACCTCCAGCTAACAGTCTACAAAATGCACTGTAAATATATGCTAATGCAGTCCAGGGGTAAAATGTGTATTCTTTGTGCATCTTCAGAGAATGTGTAATCTCAAAGTGATGGTTGGCTTGCCACACTCTGACAGGCATGGCCGACTCACCAACAGTAAACACACATGCATCTGACAAGGTGCAAGCTGGAGGGGAGCACAGATACACACAAACATCAGACTCAGAGGTCCATCCCTGTACTGTGTGAAATTACCAGTACGTCTCTGATTTGTGCTGAAAGACTTAAAGGTTTGAGGTCAGGGTCCTATGAGGTTCACAGTACAAGGTGAAGGGTTAGGGGGCTCTGATAGTGCTACATGAGGACTAGGAATTCAACAAGCACCGGAAAACCAACTAATTACTACCTATTTAGTGTGATTAACCACAGAAAGACTAAGCCCTTATAAACCAAGGGTACAGACCTTGATAATAAACCCTAATAGCCCTAGGGTAGGGGTCACTAATCAGGGTAGGGGTCACTAGGGTAGGGGTCACTAATTGGCGGACTGTGTTCCGGGTCGGGATCCAGGCGGTTTTCTATCCGGACCAGATATACTATTGAGAATGAATACACTTTGACGGAACGTTTCCGCTTTAACCTGCACAACGTTTCTAGTCGTTAGGGCACTGGTTTAGCGCCCAGTAAACTCAGACCAATTGCATATGCCTTGTAAATCGCCCAACGTGAAGCTACTCAACCAATCAAATGTGTGCACCGGTCCCTAATTCGAGTGATATAAACACAGACAAAAACGGAGGATGGACGAGAAGTAGCCTGATAGTCCGAGAACTAAATTAGTCAGAAGAAAGTGTGTTCACATGGCGTGCTCTAGAAAGCAAACAACGAAAACAAAACGTTTAATGTCGACTGACTCTTATTTGTTCATTCTTCCCACGGGTAGTTCAAAACCATTATGTTTTAATATGTTCTGAGACCTTGGCGATTAAAAGCGGCAATGTGTTGCGCCACTACGAGACAAAGGACACATCCTTTGAGGACAGATAACCACTCCAATCCAAACTGAGGGCACAGAAATGAAACGATCTTAACGAAGCGACCAATATGATCGATCCGCGAAATCCTAACACATTCATTCACTGCTCAACAACGTACTAACGAATGTTCCCTTAAAGTTGCTTGCGAAATGGAGTTAACAAAATAGAAACAAGCATTTTTCTAGAATTAACCAGCCAAAAAGCTCTTATGTAGGCCTATTTTATTTTTAAATGCAGCCTTTATTTTATTTGAAGTGAGAAAATGTTATTATTAGAGTACATATTATTTATGATTCAATATTCATCTTGTACATCATTTAAATCAAACCATTTATAATTCAAGTTCAATATGAAAACTGACAATACATTTTGTTTAAATATTATTGAATTGTACACTGTTTATTTTATTTGAGAGTCCGCTGTTTACTACATACATTCAACTGCTAGACTACTTCAATATGTATGGTACTGAATCATACCGCAAATAAGACATGATGTTCCCGACCTTTGCTTGAGATAATTTGGTCTAACTGGACCTCTATACATTTTAATTGAATACCCCTGCCCATGGGTAATAAACCTTATTGGCCCTAGGGTACAAAACTGTAACAAAGCAATATAACCGTATGGAGTTATAAAATAAACCTACAATAAACCCTCATAACAGGGATTATATGTATAATAAACCCTTTTAAACCAAGGGATTAAATGTATAAGAAACCCTTATAATCATATGGATTATTACTCTAATAAACCCTTATAGCATTAGGCATTGAATTTGTACTAAACCATTTTAACTCTAGGTAATATAATTAATATATAATTAATAATAAAACCTTTTTAAACCAAGGAAATACTAAATCTGTAAAAAACACATCCAACCCTACAATGTGTTTTACCTTGTTTTCGACCTTTTAGATGTCAACACTCAATCCTGTTGTTGAGTGCTCACTGGGGTTTTAGGCTGGGTGTTTTTGTAAAAGCACTTTGTGACAACTGCTGTTGTAAAAAGGGCTGTATAAATACATTTGATTGATTGATTGAACACTCAACCTAGTCCAGGAGACAATTCTTTTGGGTATTTCTGATACAAAGGGTACACGAGGAATACTGTCCCTGTGAAGCCAAAAACATTTCCTTTAAAAGGGTGATATGATTTAATACTGGCCCCGCTGTGTAGCCTTGATTGCAGACATCCAATTCACCATGAAAATAACAAATGGCGATCTGAGATTATTGACACAAGGCACTCTTTTTGTTATTTGAGGCATGCATGAGGCAAAGTGGGAATTGAATTTGAAAAGAGCAGTAATATGAATTCAACATTCAGTTCTTCACACTAGGATTCTGCCTGGGACTGTATTCTATCTGAGAACCAGTCAATTGAAAGTAATTACTTAAACAAGCTTCACTATTCTGGAGAGAATTAAACCCATAAAATCGGAATAACTCTTGTGTTACTCTTTCTATGAAATAGTGGTCTAGGCAGCTATTAAACTGAACTGCTAAACTGTCATTCGTTATCAAAAATATTATAAATAAATAAATATATTCATAACGTGTCGGCTATGTTTAAGATGAGAGTGTAACATTAACATTAGGGTACTATGTGGAACCATCGGACTAAAATATAGTATTAGTGCCCAATCTGTCTGTTCAAATTATGGTGACACTTTATGTTTAAGATGAGCGTGAACATTAACATTAGGTTCCTATGTGGAACCATCAAACTAAAGTATAGTATTAGTGCCCAATCTGTCTGTTCAAACTATGGTGACACTTTATTTTGAGAGTACCAAACATTTTTCTGTAGATCCTGTAGAGATTAAGTAATGACAATCGGTAGCATTATAACTTTGTCTCCAAACGTGAAACCTTACCCTAAGATAAACCTTTTTCCCAACCCCTAACCGTAACCCTTATCCTATGAAGTAGCAAGAAGTTGCTCATCTACAGCTTGTTGCAGTATAACTATTTATAGAATATCAAACATACCAAAAAATTTTTTGTAGATCCTGTAGAGATTAAGTAATAATAATCTGTAGCATTATAACTTTGTCTCCAAACGTGAAACCTTACCCTAAGATAAACCTTTATCCTAACCCCTAACCCTTATCCTAGCAAGAAGTTGCTCATCAACAGCTTGTTGCAGTATAACTATTTATTGAATATCTACAGATGGGACCCAAATAAAGTAAAAAAAAAACTCCAGTTTGGAGTAGTGGAAAAGCCCGGTTCTATGAGCTGTCCTTACACGCCCAACATTGATGCTCAAAAAGCCTGGTTCTATGAGATGTGCTTACAAGCCCAATATAAATAACCAAATAGTCTGGCTCTATGAACTGTCCTTATAAGTCCAATACTAATGACCAAATAGTCTGGCTCTATGAGAGGTTTTTACAAGCCCAACCCTAACGCATAAATTCATTGTGTACAGTGTAAATTAGTTTTAGTGTGTCAGATTTGGGACATGCAATGTAATTGAATTAAGCTTGACACAATGCATGATAGTACTGACTGACAACTGTGTATGTGACTGTCATAGGACTCTCTGAATATCCCCTTGGACCATAGTTTGGAAAATACCATACAAGGGTATTTTGCAGGATAAACCTTTCTTATAATATAATAGGTAATTATCCCTGACCGCTAACTGACCACTAACTTTGCAATCATTGGAGAACATCTAAGAACTCTGGAAGATTAACTTCATTGACTCATGCCAATAAAAAAAAAAGAGTCTCCCTTGACTTTTGTCATATGGTTCTGTTCTTGGATCAAAGGTGGACAGAAGCTGAAGAGTACATGAATAACACCTATAGACTGCCTTATGGACGTCTAAGACATGTCTCTGGTGCGGTTTCATTGATGTTTTAATATGCCTCAAAACAAATGTGATTTATTTATCAAACCTTTATTTATACAGCGAGTCATATAGAGACCAAGGTCACTTATAGCTGAGCTCTGTGTTACATCAATTAAAAATATCAAGAAAAACTACTTTGTTTGTAATTGTTTTAATAAAAAATTAAAACAATTACAAAAGAAGAAAAAAAAAAATAATCACACCAAACAAAGAGGTCTGATCAGAATAATCTTTATTGCCAAGTAGGTTTACCCAGACAAGGATTTTGCTATGGTGTATTGATTTATGACAGTTAACACAGTAAGTAAAAAAAAATAAAAAATACACAGTAAATAGAAAGTGTGCCAACATCTACCGTATAAG
>JACXGK010014597.1:0-11393 GCA_016801125.1 Novumbra hubbsi
CACATGATGTGGTATGAAGAAGCTTGTGGGGCCACATGATGTGGTATGAAGAAGCTTGTGGGGCCACATGATGTGGTATGAAGAAGCTTGTGGGGCCACATGATGTGGTATGAAGAAGCTTGTGGGGCCACATGATGTGGTATGAAGAAGCTTGTGGGGCCACATGATGTGGTATGAAGAAGGCTCCGGGTTTTTGAAAGAATAACAGGCTGCAAGGTGGTCTTTGAGTCATTTAAATATGACAGCGCGTGTGAATAAATATATATATACATAGACTGACAGACTGGTGGATGGACAGACAGACTGGTGGACAGACAGACAGACCGGTAGACAGACAGACAGATCCACCTCTTTGCTGTGTGTCTAGGGTTGCTTGGACCTGAGCTGTTTCTGATTCACTGATAGGAAGTTCAGACGGTCTCACACACACACACACACACACAGTGGTGCTGCCATTAAAGGAGCCTAGTGATGCAGCAGAGAGAGAGCAGAGATATTCTCCAGTGAATTGTGTGAGATCTGGTCTCATTCAGGAGACAAATGAAGCATGGGCATCCTGAAGGGCGCACTTTACACACACACACACACACACACACACACACAGGGTGTCAGTGCTCATTGCAGTGTGACAGCAAGTTGAGAAATGAACCTAAGGAACAATTCTAATGGAAATGAGGACACGCACACACACACACACAGCTGTGTAGAGGAGACAGCCCTGTGTGTCGACCAGGGCAGAGGGGACTCACACCCACACCCACCCCGCTGTGTAGATGAGACAGCACTGTGAGTCTTCCAGGGCAAAGGGCCACCCACACACACACTGCTGTGTAGAGGAGACAGCCCTGTGTGTCGACCAGGGAGAGGGAACATGCTACAGGCACATGCTCACTAATTACCATCCTGACATCCACCAGGTTTGCTGTACAGGACTGGGTCAGATATACCCTATGAAATGTTAAGGACTGGGTCAGACATACCCTATGAAGTGTTAGGGACTGGGTCAGGTTTACCCTACCAAGTGTTAAGGACTGGGTCGGGTTTACCCTACCAAGTGTTAAGGACTGGGTCGGGTTTACCCTACCAAGTGTTAAGGACTGGTTCGGGTTTACCCTACCAAGTGTTAAGGACTGGGTCGGGTTTACCCTACCAAGGGTTAAGGACTGGGTCGGGTTTACCCTACCAAGGGTTAAGGACTGGGTCGGGTTTACCCTACCAAGGGTTAAGGACTGGGTTGGGTTTACCCTACCAAGGGTTAAGGTCGGGGTTGGGTTTACCATACCAAGGGTTAAGGACTGGGTCGGGTTTACCCTACCAAGGTTTAAGGACTGGGTCGGGTTTACCCTACCAAGTGTTAAGGACTGGGTCACGTTTACTGTACAAAGTGCTGCTTTCTCATTCAGGTGAGGAAGGGAAGTAGGGTGATGTAAGGGAGAGCTGGGGGGGTATTAAAAAGTGATGACAGATGAAAAGGAATGAAAGAAGTGTTCTAATGCTTCACTGACTTCCTTCATCTTCCCAGATCTCCCCCACTGTAACGATCTCACGTCAATACGCACGCACACACACACACACACACACACAAATTGAGGTGAACAAGAGACTGATAAGCATTGCTAGAGACATGGATGATGGTGCACGCGTGTGTGTGTTGTGTATGACTTCTCAGTGGGATTCTGTGTGATGCCTGTCTTCTACCAGAGACCCTGCTGCCTTCTGCTATTGATCTGGTGATACCGAGAGGATGGGAGGGGGCGAGAGGAGCAATGATGAGGAAAGAAGATGGCATTGATGTTCGTCAGGTTAGAAACGTCACCAGAGATCTAGTCATCAACAGTTTGATGTAGGAATTATTCCAAAACAACACTCCAGGCAACCATATTTGAAGCTGGCGTTGATTACACGCAGACATGGAAGGCTTTAGATAAGGACTTGTGGGCTGGCAATGTGAAGAACGTGGGACGCGTGTCAGCCAATCAACTTCGACCGAACGATCGACAGTTGTCCGTGGGTTCAGGTAAACATTCGTTGGCGGTTCATCAAGACACTCTCATCAGAAACTTCACAAACACTAACTCAAGTTACAGAGAAACACATTTTAAAAAAACATCATTAAGGTGTGCCATCTTTCATCTTCAGAGGGCTAGAAGAAATATCTTAATTTAGCTATGTATACTTCTGTAATGGAGATGGCTCCTCCCTCGCATATACAAACTATAGGTTAATACAGATAATGCTTTAGGAGAGACAAGGCAGGCTGGCTGGTAATTGAGACAGTTTGAGAGCAAACACTTTTGCCTGAATGTGGAATTTATTTTAAGTGCTTTTAAATGTTGTAACAGGGTGGGGCATCCTCCCCTTGGCTGTTTGGGAGAAATGGGCCAAGTTAGTCCCACCTCCATCCTTTATTCTCCTCCTCCTGGTGTTCTTCCCCCTTCCCTGGTCCCACCTTGTCAGCGCCTAGCCAATGAGACGGCAGCACAGGTTGGAGTTTCCCCTCTGTCACGCCTCCTACTCTCACTGGATCCTCCTTCGCTTCTCCCCTGAGCAACTCCTGGGAAGCCTCTTTACTCCTTCCTGACGAGGCCCCGATGGGAGGCAGCTGTGCCCCGCTGACTGCCTCCGAATGTTTACGGAACTTGTCAGTTTGGGGGCTTTGGTGGGATTCTAATGCAGGCCAGGGCACGTTCTCGCCCCACTGATCAGTGCATCCTCCCAGATCATAATGTTTAAAAGCTAACTAATGTAGCTACAGGAGCGTTTTTGCAAAATAATAATAATAACCATACAGTCTCAAAGTTTCTTTTCAAAGCGACTGCTGAGCTGTCATAGTGAACGTCATCAGTGAACCAGCAAAGCAGTTTTAAAAATGTTCCTGCACTAAGTCATTATTTCATGCAAGAACCGTTAGCAACTGGCCTGGTGTCAGGTGGAGCTCAGATTACTGGCCAACCATATACCGGTGGTGTTCAGAATAACTGACCCATACAGGACCTGGTCCTCCAACACCCCTAAAAGAAATGCCCTAACAAAGTACATCTCTATTCTCGATTACATCCAACCTCTGGTGCCAACTCCATCACACAGATTTTCTCCCACTCTACCTCCTCCCTCCCTCCTCTACCTCCCTCTATATATGTCCCTGTACCTCCTCCCTCCCTCTTCTACCTCCCTCTGTATCTGTCCCTGTACCTCCTCTCTCCCTCCTCTACTTCCCTCTATCTGTCCCTGTACCTCCTCTACCTCCCTCTATATCTGTCCCTGTACCTCCTCTACCTCCCTCTATCTGTCCCTGTACCTCCTCTACCTCCCTCTATCTGTCCCTGTACCTCCTCTACCTCCCTCTATATCTGTCCCTGTACCTCCTCTACCTCCCTCTATATCTGTCCCTGTACCTCCTCTACCTCCCTCTATATCTGTCCCTGTATCCCTCCCAGTTCTTTCCTCCCTTTAAACCAAATACTTTAACACCAAATCCCTCAGTCATGCTTTGTTCCATCCACACATCTTCCCATCTATCAGCCGTTGATCACCATGAAGGGTTAGGCGTGGGAGTTAAGTGTGTGTGCGTGCTTGTGAGTGTGTGTGTGCGTGCGTGTGTGTGTGTGTGTGTGTGTGCGGCTGTCTGGAACCCTGAGGCCCTGAGGCTGCCGGAAGCATTTTCTCAATTAAAGCCACTTGGGAGACTAAACTAGAAAAACCTCACTGTCTGCACAGAGGGTACAGAGGGTTGATGAAGAGCATCCCGGAACACCCACACACTCTCTCTCACACACACACACACCCACTCACACGCGGATACATCAAGACACATGCAGACAGGCCCAGCCCAAGCTTCAGAAGAGTGTGTACACAAACGATATGGGATATCATGGAGACACACAGTTCTTCCTTGTGTGAGTGACTAGCAGTGAAAACCTTAACGATTACCCCGAGATGCATAGAGGGTGAACACATGCAGAGATGTTTAAGTACTCCGATACACACACACACACACACACACACACTCACTCATCAAAGGAGAATGAAAAAGCTCACTCTGGGTCCACATGGGAAACCCTATCTTTGTGGAATAGAGGAGACTGTTCTCTACTGCTGACTCATGTGTGTGTGTTTGTTTCCACTGTCTCCATTGGCTTGTGAGAGGAAATTAGTGTGTTTTTCTTAATCAGTCTGCCATAGCAGAGAGCCGATCATCTCCTTTCATGAATTTTAAACAAGCGCTGTCTATCTGAATGTCTAGGATTAATGAGGGTTCCTTTGACGATGAGGCAGTGTGGCTGTGGTGGTCATGGGTGAGGAGGTGCTGTGGATGTGGTGCTGGGGTGGTAATGGAGGAGGAGGTGCTGTGGATGTGCTGGGGTGCTGTGGATGAGGAGGTGCTGTGGATGTGGTGGGGGTGCTGTGGATGAGGAGGTGCTGTGGATGAGGAGGTGCTGTGGATGTGGTGGGGGTGCTGTGGATGTGGTGGGGGTGCTGTAGATGAGGAGGTGCTGTGGATGAGGAGGTGCTGTGGATGTGGTGGGGGTGTTATGGATGAGGAGGTGCTGTGGATGTGATGAAAGATAAACATCTGGGCCTCTGTAGGTAATGCTGGGTTGATTATAAAGCGAATGTTCTTTTGTCTTATAATGGTGTACATTCAACTTGCTACAACAATTAACACAGCGGTCCGTCATATTACATTTCACTAACTACTATCCATAATGAACTAAATCCTAATTAAGATGAGATGCCGCGTGTTGTGGAAAGTGTACCAAACCTTCATAACCAACATCTTTCGTCGTGTGCCTGGGTTCAGCCGGCAGTACCGGGGCCCGTATCAATCAATGCTGGTGCTGTCCAGAGTGCTGTACCGTAGCTCCTTATGGAAAGATCTTTGCAAGAGTGGGCTCCCCTATGAAGTGGATATGCCATTTGGATAGCGTGGTCTGCAGGTGGGGGGGACAATGACATCACAAATTCACTCAAACCCGCCACTTCTGTTTGGGATTCCCACGTGTGTCTGACTTTTGTACTGGTCTTTTTTTGCATTCCTGGTTTGTACTAGACTTTGACTCTGGGAGAGAGAGATGGAGAAAGGAGAGGGAGCTGTTGGGTGAGCTGAGAGAACAGGAGATAGGGAGCCTCTGCTCTCAGTTAATGATTTACAGTTGTACAATAAAAAATAGAAAGGAAACAGAAACATAAAAAAATCAATCCTCTCTCAGTCAGGATTGGGAGACAGATTTGTTTTAGCGAGGGACAATCTGGGTGTAAAATTATGCTAATCCTTTGAAAGAACATTGAAGGGATTTGATCCAATAAAATATGTGAAGACAGAGCGAGCGAACAGACATTTTCTAAAGATCGTAATAATGGCATTTTGGAAAGTTACACTTTACTCAATGCACACGTGCACAAACACAGGGACATACACACATTGCACATAGCTACACACACACACACAAAGGGCGGGGAGAAGTCGTTCTCAACACATGATTCATTTTCTGCACGACCGATGAACGAGTTTGGGGAGATGAAACTGAGAAGGAAAAGGAGGTGTTCTGGGAGGTGAAGATACATAGAGTGGATAGGTGAGATAAAGATGAGGAACACGAGTAGGGGAGGCAGATAACAAGTGGAAGGACAAGGAGCGTGAGGAGGCGCTACAGACACCCGTGTAGGAGTCAGTAAAGCCCAAAATCCAGTGGCGACAAAATTCAGAATGGGAGCATAACTACTCCTCCTCTTTAGGGAACATAACTAGTCCTCCTCTTTAGGGAACATAACTACTCCTCCTCTTTAGGGAACATAACTACTCCTCCTATTTAGGGAACATAACTACTCCTCCTCTTTAGGGAACATAACTACTCCTCCTCTTTAGGGAACATAACTAGTCCTCCTCTTTAGGGAACATAACTACTCCTCCTCTTTAGGGAACATAACTACTCCTCCTCTTTAGGGAACATAACTACTCCTCCTCTTTAGGGAACATAACTACTCCTCCTCTTTAGGGAACATAACTACTCCTCCTATTTAGGGAACATAACTACTCCTCCTCTTTAGGCAACAGGAGGTTGGCGGTTCTATAAAAGAATGTAGAATGTCTCCGGAAGGTTTCAACAAAGGGATGAAGGGAAAAGGACTTTGACAAACGTTCCACACCCAAGGGAAATGGATTACCCAACAATACAGAAAATGCTCTGAATTTGATGTATTGACTCTGGGCTAAACTGAATATGTTAGTGAGTAGAACGACATAAGCCTCTGCCCCCGGGAGACAATGTCTGCTTGTAAAGGTTGCCAAGGGAACCGGTCAATATGAAATGCAAGTGGGCCCGGCGCAATTACGTACAGCCGCGTAACCGACGGTTACAAATGAAGAACCTCAGAAAGGCTTCGAAACCGTCAGAACCGTGCCGACGGAGATGTCGCTTAAGTAGCTGCACTTGGAGTGGTGCTTGTGGGGGGGAGGAATCGCGTCATCACAGAGGCTCTTCAGCCGAAACCATGGAGATAATCGGGTCCATTTAAAATGGAAATAAGATGAACATAATTCCGATGTAAAAGAAATCAGGATACTCTGCAGCAACCAAAAGCCAACCAGGAGGTTCCTACTGTGATAGTCATTATGCCTGTACTTGTTGTTCTAACGTCAGATAAGGTTTACAGTATGCCCAATCTCACAAGTTTCCTTAATTTTGCAAGAAATAATAATGAATTGCATCATCCTCAAGTGTTCGATTAATCCCTGGTTAAGAGGAGCAGGGTGTTGTTGGTTCTCAGAAGGAACGCCACTTTACAATTTCAGTTATTGCTTGACTAAGGAGACAAGCTAAACGATTTGATCTCTGTGCCAGTTCAAAAGTTAGCTACATATTTTACCCAAGCCAACATGAAATGAGAGCCTGTTAACTACAACCCATGACCGTGCAATGCCCGTGCAATGCTCAGGCACTCCGCAGTGCCTCGTGACTAAGAACAGCCTTTAGCCGTGGTTTATTGCCCACCTTGGGGCTTGTTGCTCACATGTACCACGCTTCTATTTTCCCTCCCTACTGATAACATATGACATGTCCTAGCTGGGAACAAGATGAGCTGGTGAACCAGGCTAATAGAGAACACGTGTCTGGGATCAGACAACCCATTATAATAAGGTGTTCACATGGTGTGTGTGCGTGGTCCTTGAACATGACATTGCTCTTAAGTCGCTGTTGATACATCTGCTAAATTGCTAAAATGTTTAAATGAACTATTTTGCCAACTAATTTCTGTCATCCGAAATCCCACGAATGTACGACCTTGAATGGAAAAGGGCAGGAGTGTTAAGATGGTTTGGGTTTCGAAGCTTTAAAATGCTACTTCCTATAAACATGGGAAACGTGTCAGCTGCCCAGTCTATACTGTGTGCAAATGCTTTTACTGAACACACACAGCTGGGAAGCATGAATTAACAGAAGTACTGCCTTTATAACTTCCAGACACACACACACACACACACACATCAATTCATCTGCTTATCCAACTACGTTTCAAGCCTGCGATAACTTAAAGATTTTACTTCATTCACTTGCAAAAGTACATTACATCCCTCCTGCCTTTGATGAAGCACAAAATGTAATTGTGTGTGTGTGTGTGTGTGTGTTATCATTGTTACTGCACTTCTAGCGACCTCAATTAAATTTAGAGACCATTTTGGCCTGAGCAATAAACTGCTGAGGACCGCCTCCCACAGGGCTTAATCCTATCAACGACCCTACGACACACACACACACACACGCAACACAAGCATGCACAACAACCCAATCACATCAGAACGGTAAGCTGGCGGTCGACGCAGGCGTGCCGCTCACACACACACACGCGCCTCTTTATGGAATGATGCTCAGGTATTATATGGTTGGAACACTGATCTGATCTCATTGTTTCTCTCCATAAGGCCATTACGCGATGCTGAGGCTGTATGAAACCGTTACCATAGTAACCATAGTATATTACCCATCTACGTTACTTAAAAGCAGGTCTGTGAGCCCGGCTTTGTTCCGTGCTCAGTATGAAGCCCGGGCCTCCGCAGGATCATGGAAACATGTATTGATTTTGTTTTTCAAAAGTAACGTATCCGAGGGTAATATCTGTGAAACAGTTTTGGACTCGATAAAAACAAAAAATATCAGGGAGCTCTTATCAAGCGGCCGTCCGCACAACCATTTGTAATGTGTATATACATATATAGAAGTGTGTGTGTGTGTGTGTATGTGTATTTATACATGTATATATGTATATACGCATGCATGCATGTACACACACACACCACCCCCCCCCAATCCATAATACTGGAGGTCTGGGATTTTTCAATGTGGATTTGTCGATGTGGAATGAGGGGACAGTTGCTGAAACATGGACTTGTAATGTGGGAAATAAGTTAAATTAATTGCATTTAGTTTTTCCCATTGCAGATTTCATACAGTATGTTTTAACAGGCTCTGATATTTTAAGGTAATTTGACCACATTGTTGTAATTGATAAGAATCCAAATAAAGTAGTAATTTATTAAATTATCGTGTACAACTGTTTAATTATTATAACAGACTGATAAAACTGGAGATGCATGCTTATTCTTCAATGTAAGACCATATGTTGTATTTCATTAAGTGCGTTGTTAGTGACCGGAGAAACCTATTTCGAGAAGGCAGTCTCTCAGCAGACATCGGTTTACGGTTTTCTCTCTTTTAAATGTGTTTTTGAGAGGCAAAATAAGATAAATGCAATTCAGGTGCGTATGCATGTGCCATCCCCTTAACAGCACTTTCCCATAGGACCGTGTCACCGTCTGGCATTTCACCCAGGATGAGCCGTGCGACAAATTAAGAAAACACAGTCGCTCAACAGGTTTGAGTCGAGGGGTTTATTCGTTTTTGGGTTTCAACCCTGCTGAATGTGATAGGCTGAAGGTAGCGGGACTCGCTCCGGTTTCTATTTCCGTTCTGAAGAAACATGTTTAAAATGGTTTGTACTCTGCTAATGTTGATGAATGAGGCCCCTGGAATGAACTCATTGTTGGAGATCAGAGGGAATATATTAACTTCCGCCGGCCCCAGTCCACTGAATCCTTTGTCCATCCAACAACAGGTCTTGCAGCGGTGAAATAACACACCGAAGAAAGACTTGAATAACTCAAGACCAGTTGCCTGACTGAGATTCCAAGTGAAGTGGGAGCTGTGACATGTGAAGTATGTGTCTGCGGACCACGGCCCTGGCCACTGGGATCCGTGGAGCTTCTGCAACAGTCCTGGGTTTTCTCCACCGTTCCCGCGTGTGTTTTTTGGATGTTAGTTTGCATTTGATCTGCTTAAGGGCCCAACGACCTGGAATGGAGAACTGGATTTTTGGGTAGGTTTGAAGAATAGCCTGTGAAACCCATGACGACGCGCTGAGGTCACGACACTTGGCCCACGCTCAAGGTCTGCGGTACCAGAACCAGCACGTCCGGCCCACGTCGCTGTAAACTTTCCACACCCTCTTGTACCTCTTTGTCATGGTCGTTGTTACATTTTATCATTCACTTTAAATATGCCATTGTATTTCTGTAAAGTGCCTTAGATATTGTTTATATTGTAAGACATCTTGTATGAAGTGTGATTGATAAAACCAAACACACACCCCCAAAAAACTGCTTTGTTTGTTGCTCTATGTAACTTTCTATTCAAAACCATCGAACAAAAGACGAACCATAGGCTTAATCATCGTTATTATAATGCCCTTATTGTTCTGTTTTTATATGTTGGAATTGTCCGTGTGGCCCGTTAAATCCGGACCAGAAATACCGGCACAATGCAAATACTTTAAAAGAAATAATCCCGATTTGTTATAATCACAAAAAGCATGGCTAAAGAAGTGCCCTCCCCCCCTCGTGTTACATGCTGAATCCTAATGTACTAACACTGCGTATCATGGGTTGTTGTTTGGGACGTTCAGTTGGCTTTCTAGTAACAAGGGCAGGGTTAATGGCTTGGATAAATGGGGAGACAGGGTTTAGAAATCACGCTGAAGTAGCGGTCCACCCAGCACCCTGTGTATATACGGTAGACTAGTTTAAACCACGGTACATGCGCTAGCGTATAGGGCACCGTTTGGGATGCATGCAAAGCATTATTGTAATAGAATAAGTTCTTCGATGTTGGGATATGAGGGACTTATCCTTGCTGATCTCGTGTGTGTGTGTGTGTGTGTGTGTGTGTTGTGAATATCATCTTATCCAGGGTCAGTGGATGCGTAGAGGCCTTCTCTGGATAATCCCACAGGAACCAGAGCCACAACAACTGGTCTGATGGACATGACATTTCCCGCGACATTGGATTAACCAAGATTAAAACCGTTCCTTCTGTGGTCCCCCTCTCCCTTTCTCTCTTCTCTCTTTTTGCTCTCTCTTCTCGCTCTCTTTCTCCTGATGTCTTTTTCCTTCTTATTTTTCTCATTATTTAGTTTAGTTTTATTCTCCTGCGCTTCGTCATTTTGCATTTGGCCGTTGTTTTCTCTCAAACCCGAAGCGTCAACTAATGATTTGTGAAATGCCACACAACCTGGCAAAGAGACAAATGGCTGATTCTCCGTCCCCACAAAACCAAAAGCGTGACCCCGTTTGTAGTCCTGCCGGGGGCTGCTGTTTGCTGTGTGTCATGAGCTTAGAACTGGAGACATTGACACTGGAGTCTTCCCTGTTCTATTGAAACTCTTTAGCCCTTCAGGACTTGTATTATATGTCATGTGGGAATGTAGATGTGAGCCTCACATGAGATAGATCAACAAACAGGGTTCATCATTAGAGCTGAATTTGCCCAGAAGGGCTACTTGAGTGTAGACTGGTTTCCTTTTAAAACACACACACAATTATACACCACAAAACACACACATGCACAGGCCTTCTGGGCTTCAACTGTAGGCTTCTTTATCTTGTGCTAATGAACGCATAGTCTCAAACAGGAGGATCAAACAACACAGAGATGACAGACAGAGAGATGGATGATCATCAGACACATGAAGCCCCGAAGAGCTGCTTTAAACTGGCCTGGATCATGTGGAACCATGTCTATATTCAGTACCCAGGCCTTTAGACTAGGACTGTGTCTCTATACCAGGACAATATCTCTATACCAGCTCTGTAGACCAGGACTATATCTCTATACCAGCCCTGTAGACCAGGACTGTGTCTCTATACCAGGACAATATCTCTATACCAGCCCTGTAGACCAGGACTATATCTCTATACCAGCCCTGTAGACCAGGACTATATCTCTATACCAGCCCTGTAGACCCGGACTGTGTCTCTATACCAGGACAATATCTCTATACCAGCCCTGTAGACCAGGACTATATCTCTATACCAGCCCTGTAGACCCGGACTGTGTCTCTAT
>JACXGK010014598.1:0-11081 GCA_016801125.1 Novumbra hubbsi
GTGGCGTGTCTGTTGTGTGCGTGTTGTACCTTCAGCAGCGCCCTCGGTGTAGATGGTAAACATGGCGGTCTTGTTGGCGACTCCGTAGACCAGGCCAGGACCGTACGCTGTTACATTGGGACTGTTGGCGTTGTTTACATAGAACTGCAGGGGAGACTCTGTAGGAAACAGTGACATCATCAACCTGAGCCGACCCGGTGTAAGAAGGAGAAGGATAAAGAAAGTAGAAGGATAGAGAGAGAGGTAGTAGAAGGATAGAGAGAGAGGAAGCAGAAGGATAGAGAGAGAGGTAGTAGAAGGATAGAGAGAGGAAGTAGAAGGAGAGAGAGAGAGGTAGTAGAAGGAGAGAGAGAGGAAGTAGAAGGATAGAGAGAGGTAGTAGAAGGATAGAGAGAGGAAATAGAAGGCTAGAGAGAGAGGTAGTAGAAGGATAGAGAGAGGAAGTAGAATGATAGAAATATAGGAAGTAGATGGATAGAAAGAGAGGAAGTAGATGGATAGAATGAGAGGGGGGAAGATGGATTGAGAGGGGGAAGGGGAAGGAGAGGTTAGAGCAAAAGAGAAAGAGATGGAAGCAGATAAAGGGATGGAAAGAGAGGGAAAGAGGGAGAAAGCCACAGAATAACAGCCAAGGTGGGTTGAGCTCCACACAGGTTCCATTGTTCTTAATGGAGGACAGGATATACCTTCACTGAACCATTAAGGACACGTCCTCAACAGCACTCTATTACACTACTTAAAAAATCAAACATTATCTCAATGTGGTCTCCAATCAACATCAGTGCTCCACTTGGGAATAGTGTCGTACAGAAAACACACCAAGTCTTTCTGTCGTTTCAGTTATAGCCTGGCTGTGAGGTCATACTATTACCCACAATGCACCATACCATCACCCAATTTAAACAGCCTGGTGATAACAGCAACAACACCATACATTATATTTTAGATAATTGTATCGTATGGACACAATGGGGTTAAATAGGCGAAGATGTCACTGTTGATTAAAGGTGTTAAATCTAAACATAAACTGAGAGGTAGCTGGTGATTGAAGGATGATGTTGGATGAGATCAGTAAACCACCCACTGGTAATGAAGATCAACATGACCTCTATTTAAACAGGCTCTGACACGAGGAGGCTCCTGGAATGGATGACATAACCTGTCTATCTGCCAGTCTGTCTGTGCTGTTCTGTCTGTTCCAACCCGTCCACTTTGGTCTCAAATGACACTGTGCTGCCTAAACTACGTGGTCAAAACCTGTGCACTAAGTAGGGAGTAGGGACCTCCTGATTGAGGAGCTGTAGACATTCTCTGCGTGTGATGTCACTCAGGAGCAGTCTTTCACCACCACTATAAATCTTCTCCTCGACAGCTCCTCCCCTCTTTAGACGTAAAACAAATCAAATGAAAAGGAGGATCTTTCCAACTTTCTCACCCACAGAGAAATTAGCCCACTCCTTTCGACCCAACCCCACCCTGTCAACCAACACCCTCCTCCCTACACCATCCCTCCCAACATCCTCCATAACCCCACCCAACCCCCTCCTTCACTCCCAACCCCACCCCCAACTCCCTCCCAACCGCACCCAACTCCCTCCCAACCCCACCCAACTCCTTCCCAACCCCACTAACCAGGAATGTGCGTTCCGTTATACTTGATATGCATCTCGTGGAGGCCGGCCTCTGTGGGGGAAAACTTCACTGTGACGGTCCCATCCTTATTGTCTGTAATGTCAGGCTGGGCAGTCTCTCCTGACGGCATACACACCTGACCTAGAAACCGGCAGACAACCCGGCAGGCAGAACGGAGGTTAGGAAGTGAGTCTGCAAGGATCATTTAGGGTTCCAATGTAATAATGTCAAACTTAAAGATCTGAACCACAATGCACCTCACCTCCACATAGACTACAGTAATGATGTATGAATGACCTGCTTACTCTACAATCTTTATCAAAAGTTTACAAAGAGTAAATTATTCTTCATCTTTTTCTGCTTTTATAAAGGCAACACAAATATTTTTCTCACAAATGTATATTTCTAAAAATCATATTAGCTCTGCTAAATCCATAATGTACAAGGAGCAGATGTGACCGATTAGTGGATAAAAACAATATTTTTTTCTTCCTGTGTACACAGACCTTGGTGCTGTCATTTCATTGTGTTGCCAACACGTTTCGAATTCCAATGTTTAGCTTAACATGAAAGAAATGTTTTCTCTGCGGCTGACAGTCAAACTGGAACATCCTCACAGTATAAAACGTTTTGTTTTTGTTAAAGTACACTGGGATTTAGGTTTGTCTCCAGTTGTGTATAACAGGAAGTGAACTACCTGTGCTTTCTCTCTGCAACCTCACCTGTGATCTCTCCCTTATGAAGGGCAAACGGTATGACCATGTCGAATGGTCTGAAACCCGTTCCGTTCATACTGTGGGCCGGGTCGTAGGACCCATCTGTCACCTGGGGGGTGAGAAAAGGGAGACAGAAGGGGGAGGACGTAAGGAGAAGGGGGAAGGAATTATTAAAAAAAAAGTGACCAATAGGTTTTCTACCTGATCTGTTTGAAGAGGGACCATAGTGAGTGCTGTCTTACAGAGGAACAGTAGTGAGTGCTGTCTTACAGAGGAACAGTAGTGAGTGCTGTCTTACAGAGGGCCAGTAGTGAGTGCTGTCTTACAGAGGGCCAGTAGTGAGTGCTGTTTTACAGAGGGACAGTAGTGAGTGCTGTTTTACAGAGGGACAGTAGTGAGTGCTGTTTTACAGAGGGACAGTAGTGAGTGCTGTCTTACAGAGGGACAGTAGTGAGTGCTGTCTTACAGAGGAACAGTAGTGAGTGCTGTCTTACAGAGGGCCAGTAGTGAGTGCTGTCTTACAGAGGAACAGTAGTGAGTGCTGTCTTACAGAGGGCCAGTAGTGAGTGCTGTTTTACAGAGGGACAGTAGTAAATGCTGTTTTACAGAAGGACAGTAGTGAATGCTGTTTTACAGAAAGACAGTAGTGAATGCTGTTTTTACAGAAAGACAGTAGTGAATGCTGTTTTTACAGAAAGACAGTAGTGAGTGCTGTTTTACAGAGGGACAGTAGTGAGTGCTGTTTTACAGAGGGACAGTAGTAAATGCTGTTTTACAGAGGGACAGTAGTAAATGCTGTTTTACAGAAGGACAGTAGTGAATGCTGTTTTACAGAAAGACAGTAGTGAATGCTGTTTTTACAGAAAGACAGTAGTGAGTGCTGTTTTACAGAGGGACAGTAGTGAGTGCTGTTTTACAAAGGGACAGTAGTAAATTCATACATACTGACAAACCGTGAGAATCAAAACGACAACCTAGGAGAAGCAAGCAACAGCTCAACTAACTCAGCTTAACAAGACCCATTACCCTTCACTGCTGTTTTCTAGTGTACATTGTCACTGACTGACTTGTCCGGTGGTAAAAGCTGTGGTGAATTAAAAGATGCATCAAGTAGTTTGCAGCAGAGCCCCTCAAAGGAGAGAAAGTGGAAAGGATGGTGGGTAGAAGATGACAGATCCACTGAACCTGGAAAAGCAAAGGATCTTGTGGGAGTGAAAGCCGGATAGCTCCTATGACATCACTAGAGGGGTTGGGCTTAAGGCCCCTGTATTTATACTGCCATTTATTTTGCTGGAAAGTTCTAGAAAGTTCAAGAAGTTACTTCAAGTTTGCCAGGCTGTGAGAGAGAGACTGTGAGACAGTGGGAGTGTGTGACAAAAATCCACAGTTCAATAGCGGGACTGGTAAGGTGAGATAACATGGGAAGGCAATCTAGACACCCCTGCTGCCAATCAGAGAGTAGATGGACCATCGGGCAAAGCAACAGTGTTGAACGAGGTGAACAGACAGACAGGGGGGATTGACGGTTGGAGGGTTGGAGGGTTGTAGGGATGGAGGGTTGGAGGGATGGAGGGTTGGAGGGTTGGAGGGATGGAGGGTTGGAGGGATGGAGGGTTGGAGGGTTGGAGGGTTGGAGGGTTGGAGGGTTGGAGGGATGGAGGGTTGGAGGGATGTAGGGATGTAGGGCTGGAGGGATGGAGGGTTGGAGGGATGTAGGGATGGAGGGATGGAGGGATGGAGGGATGGGTTTGGTGCGTCTGCTCTGTACCCAGGGCTTGAAGCCGGCAGCTCCAGGAGCAGCTGACTGCTGATTGGCTGACTGCTGCTGCATGATGGGAACCTCATCGGTTGCCTGGGGAACCACAATGCCCATCAATGAGTACATGCAAACCCGCACACACAAACACAGATGTATATAAATAAATACGGACATAAACACACACACAAACACAGATGTATAGAAATAAATAGACATAAACACACACAGCCGTGATAAATGAGCAGGATCCTAGGGACAGCATGTCACCAGAGCCACGATCCGCAAGTGGTCACCGCTCAATAGATTCTGGAGATCAGGTCCACAGCAGAAAGACGACTATTTGGAAAGCTAACCGACAAGCTAACTGACTGAAACGTGCTCATTTTCAAGGTCTATTTCTGAGTACAGGATTTCAGTACAGGATTTAAGGCCACTGTGGTCATAGACTGACCTGGGTTATAGCCAATGAAAAACAGGGACCAGGACACAGAAAATAATAACAGTATCAAGTTAATTTTGACTGTTCCAAAAACACCAAACATATCAAGTCACAACTAATTAACATTCTTGTTTTATTGTGACATATTGTGATTTACTGTGACATATTTGAAATAAAAGCACCATCTAAAATAACCCAGATGTTCTCTACACTGTGAAGCACTGTGTGAAAGCCCTGGAGAGGAACATCTGCCACCACACAAACATCTCCCACTGACAGAGAAGACCAATATGTGCCTGATAATGGAGGGTGCGTGTAGATAAACACATGGTCTTACCAGAACTTTAAAGGGACTCTTGGGGACATTCTCCCCCCCAAAACGCACGTAGATGACGTAGTTCCCCGGGGTCAGGGCGGTGTAGAAGATATCGAATGTTCCGTCCTCATTCTGGATGACATCAGCCTCCACCTCGGTCCCCTCAGGCCTCACCACAATGCACGTCACCTTGCCTTTCCCAGCATCCTTAGCATTTACAACAAAGCCCACCTCCTCCCCCACTGCAATGATGGGGGCGATGCCTGGTCCTGGGGGGTGGTGGAGGAGAATCCGTCAAATACCAAAGTAGCACAAAACAAAGGAGCAGTCTTTGTGAACGGGTCTCAGTGACAGTACAGTAGACTGGTTAGAGAAGAGTGGCTATGAATGTCCTCCTCGACCAGAGTAAGAGTTTTCAGAGTGAAGTTACCAGAGCAAGAGTTACCAGAGCAAGAGTTACCAGAGCAAGAGTTACCAGAGCAAGAGTTACCAGAGCAAGAGTTACCAGAGCAAGAGTTACCAGAGCAAGAGTTACCAGAGCAAGAGTTATTAGCGTGAAGTTTTTTGAGTTATTATATGAAGTATCAGACCAGATCACAAGTTATCACAGATTGGTCCCTAGACCAGAGTTATGTTGCAGACCAGATCAATCCACCAAGACATTAGGAAAACGCAAAACCCCAAAACTACCAAACATGGTCAAACATGGTCAGGTTGTGTTTGTATGACAGTAGGTCAGGTGGGGGTCATCTGGAGCGCAGGTCAGGACCCACCGTTGATGGAACACTTGCTGGCATCTCCACAGGTCATGGCCCTGACCCGGTAGGGCGAGGCTGGGATCTCATCCCCTCCGTACTGGATGACGATGCTGTAACGACCAACCCGATCAGGGATGTACGACACCAGGTAGGTTCCGTCGCGGTTGTCATGGATACCAACCCTCTTGGGCTTCCCGTCTTGGTCCTGAGAAAACCACAGTTTCAAACCAGTCATACATCACCAGGCCGCGCACAGAACAGTCCTCAGACCCTCATTCACTGCTGTAGCAGCAAGCAGAAAACCCCCCAGGGAGATTAATCCAAACGGACCGGTACCAGCCCGACCAGGGAGATTAATCCAAACGGACCGGTACCAGCCTGACCAGGCGAAATGCCCTTTGTATTCGAGGACCAGCTCACTACTAGCAGAGGTCAGAAGATTATATCAAACTAACCAGACCTATTAAAAATCATACATTTTGTCTTCGTCTACTTGAGGAGCTACAAGTGCAATCCTGTCAGGCCAGTTACTGATGGACGCTAATGCGAATCACCTGGCCAGTCTGCCCTTAGGCAAGACATTAAACACAATTTTCTACATGGTGTGACCATGAAGCCAATCTCACAACAGTTGGCATGCGCAAAAAAGATATTTACATTTCAGACAAACAGATTGGTTGTCATGACTCCATATCTAATCTTTATCAGATGGAATGTTGCCATAGTGATCGAAGATGGAGAAGAGGTGCTGTTATCTACAGTTTAATGGAGACTTCAGACACACCTCCAATGCAAACAAGTATAAACCTTAAGACAGGAAGGCTACCTAGACTGGTCCCATAACTAAAGCCCAGGGACCTCCCGTGGGACCTTGGCTGATAACAGGTTGTTACAAACTCACTGTGATCTGGACTGACAGCGGAGCCTCTCCGGCATCCTTGGCATCGATGGTAAACTCCACAGGGACGCTGGCCGGGAGCCCGGTGGTCAGACCCGGACCGCTGGCACGGACCTTACTGGCATCGTGTGTTGGCAGGACGCGCAGCTTGAAGGGACTAGACAAAATAAACATCAACAGCGGGGGTCAAGCGCAGGTCGTTTTAAGGTCACAGGGTCGCGGAGATTTCAGTGCTGTAAGGAGGTCATGTGTCACGTTTGAAAAATAAACATCAGAGGAACTATGAACTAACCACCATACAGGTAATGCAACCCAAGGGGCAGCCGGGTCTTGAGGCTTACAGGGAACTACTGCTCAGAAACCGGCACAGTTCTACCAATCAGGCCCAGGAGACCATTAGCTACATATTCATTGTGTGTGTGTGTACCTGCGGGGGACCTCCTCATCAGCGTACTCAACCACTACAGAGTAGGGCCCCTCTACCGAAGGAACGTAGGCCACAGTGTGTGTTCCATTTCCATTGTCTGTGATGTCCACCGGCTCCGACAGACCTGAGCAGACAGACAGAGGAAATGAATACAAGCCTTTCTACAAGGCCCCTGAGGATTTACCTGAAGAGGTATTTAACTAGGTATTTCATCACTACAGAAACACCCTCATCTAACCTCGGGGCGCTGTCACGGCCACAGAAAGGGGGGCTATCCCAGCCTTGCTACAGTCCACAGTGAAGGATTGTGGGACTTTGGCACGGATCCCTGAGCCGACACCGGGTCCGGAGATCTTCACCTTGCTTGCATCCACCATGTCCTTCACTGGCACCTTGAATGGACTGCCTGGGGGAAGACAGAACATTACAGACTGACTTTAGCTAGTGTGTCAAATGGTTCAGCAACTTGACAAAATAAACATCAACAGCGGGGGTCAAGCGCAGGTCGTTTTAAGGTCACAGGGTCGCAGAGATTTCAGTGCTGTAAGGAGGTCATGTGTCACGTTTGAAAAATAAACATCAGAGGAACTATGAACTAACCACCATACAGGTAATGAAACCCAAGGGGCAGCCGGGTCTTGAGGCTTACAGGGAACTACTGCTCAGAAACCGGCACAGTTCTAACAATCAGGCCCAGGAGACCATTAGCTACATATTCATTGTGTGTGTGTGGCTAGAATTCAACTAATGACGGCAATCAATCCGACTACCCAGCCAGTACAGCAGGGGGAACGTCCCCGTCCCGCACAGCAGGGGGAACGTCACCGTCCCGCACAGCAGGGGGAACGTCCCCGGCCGGCACAGCAGGGGGAACGTCCCCGGCCGGCACAGCAGGGGGAACGTCCCCGGCCGGCACAGCAGGGGGAACGTCCCCGGCCGGCACAGCAGGGGGAACGTCCCCGGCCGGCACAGCAGGGGGAACGTCCCCGGCCGGCAGGGTAGGCTGCGCTTACCTGTGATGTGCCTCCCTCCGTAGGTGATGTTAACGTCATACAGTCCCGGGGCATAGGGGATGTACTCTACATTACAACTGCCATCCTTATTGTCTTGACACGACATCTTGGACTCCGAGGGGCCTTCGACTGTGATGCCCAACCCACCAATACCGGCCCCTCTACATACACAAACATACAACATTTCAAAAACTGAACACAACAGGGTCTCCACTCTCACAGCACGTCGACAAAGAACAAAACACAGTCTACTCTCATCTGTCCCGTGTTCATACTCAACACCACTGTCTAACCCAGGGAGGACTTCCTCTCTTTCTGGAGCTATTGGATGGGATTAAATGCACAGAAATACAAGAGTGCCAAACAGTTATTATTCAGTTTATGTGATTGTCTGAGATCTCATCATTTATTACTAGTAATGAGGGGGTAATTTCTCACAACTCAGCTAGCTAGTTGCGACACATTTTCATAAATGTTCATAAACTCCAGTAAATTACTCTATTCCATTAATTTGATTGATATGGACTAAAATACACCAAGACCGTTGGATACCTGGTAATAATGGAGAAGTTGTTGGGAGCCTCTGTGAGGGCCTCCTGGAGCCCAGGGCCCTTGGCCAGAACCCTGGTTGGATCACAGCCCTCCTGAACCCCGACCTGAAAGGGACTCTTTGGTACAGGAGATTCATCGTACAGAACCTCCACAGCATGAACACCTATCAGAAACACACATAACAACACACTTTAACCAGACAGTGGTCAACCTAAAAAACAAAAGAAAGCACATTCAGCATCTAACCCAGTTCATACAGCATATACCATAAGGTAAACCCAGTTCATTCAGCATCTACCTTAGGGTAAACCCAGTTCATTCAACATATACCGTAGAGTAAACCCAGTTCATACAGCATCCACCGTAGGGTAAACCCAGTTCATACAGCATCCACCGTAGGGTAAACCCAGTTCATACAGCATCCACCGTAGGGTAAACCCAGTTCATACAGCATCCACCGTAGGGTAAACCCAGTTCATACAGCATCTACCGTAGGGTAAACCCAGTTCATACAGCATCTACCGTAGGGTAAACCCAGTTCATACAGCATCTACCGTAGGGTAAACCCAGTTCATACAGCATCTACCGTAGGGTAAACCCAGTTCATACAGCATCCACCGGAGGGTTAGATGTCACAACCCTATTCTGAGAAACACAGCACCACAAGCAGCTTGTTGTGGGTCTGGAGAGGAGATACTCTGGGCAGCAAGTTACCGTTTTCAAACGGAGTGTACTCCCCACTGTAGGTTCCGTCCACGTTGTCCGTCACCACACAGTCCGTCAGGGCTCCGGAGGGGTTCCTGACCAAGGCCTTGATGTGGTCCCCTCCGTTCTTAGTCAGAGCCCTGGCGTCCACCTTAAAGTTTGTCGTGGCCTCCCGGAACACGGCTGTACGAGACAAACAGAGGGAAGACATCACACTAAAACAACTGCTCAAAGATTAAGGGTTTATAAGCTTCTCTATTCTGAGAAAGAACTGTCAGATTGTCAACGAAGCTCAACAGTCTTTTCTCTTTTCACATCTACAAGGCGTTGGCACCACTGATTTGTTAATAGGAATTATCTGAGGCAGCTGGGATGCAACGTTCCCTCACGCTCATTACTCTCAGATGAGGTCATGTCTTTTCAGATTCTAAACTTCACAGTTCATTGAGAAACTAAAATAGGCTAAGTGCTTTCAGATTGCTCCCGTTTTCGGAGGCGGTTTGATTCTCTCCTTGTCCTTTATCTCAATGGAGTAAACACTACACAAAGGGCCCACGTTGGCATGGGAACTACACAACAAACAACAGTTGTTGTGGATCACCAGAGAGAGTCGCCTGTCACTAGGATACAGGTACTCCGAACCAGGAAACAGCCGCTGACACGGATAAGACACAGGAATGCTACACCTTAGGAGCTCAGTTCACCAGCTAAGAGTGTGGCACAATAAATTAAATACATTTATACAGCATTTTCAAACAAGAATTGTCAAAAACTTAATTCATTAAATGAACAACAATTAACATCCACCTTGTCCCTCCACTCCGGGGCCGAAGACCTTGACTCTGGACGTGTCCACTGCCGGGTCAACCATCACCTGGGCAGGAAAGCCGGGCGTGGCTTTGCCCCCGTATCTTAGCAGCAGTGTGTACATCCCAGCGGTGGTGGGAACATAAACCACTGTATAGGTTCCATCTCTGTTATCAATCACCTGAACAAGAGAAACACAGACTCACGCATAAATTATATCCACAACCGGGATGAAACAAGAATAATTCAACTTGCAGTACTTGATTTATTCTCCTCAGGCCTCAGGAAGCAAACATACTATGTGATAATGCTGAACAAGAGTTTCAGTAGAACACGATCCATGTATTTCAATACATCAGATCAGAGATTAAAGCTACGGCCTAAAATCGCTGTCTTTGACGAGCACCATCCACTGTTAGAAGTGTCAAGCACCCTGCACAATGACGCCCCTGGCAAGCCTAACCATCGCAGAAGGTTCTACACACCTCCGTTTTGGCCTTGTTGCTGCCCGAGTCTGAGGCAGCGTCCAGGGTTAGTTGACCTGGCCCAGCCCGGGAACAGTCCACATTCACCACACTGCTCTCTCCCACTTTGGCCCTCTTCAGCCCAGAACCAGAAGCCAGAACCTTGCGGAGACGGGTCACATTGAGGTGTTTGTTAGCAGACTACTACAGGGAGTTCTGACAAAATATGTTGTGCGTTCAAATCCGGTCGGTAAAACAACACATGCTGACGTTCATTCACTGCCGTTAAACCAATTAAAAAACAGAAACCAGGTACACAGTAAAGCTTTAGCTTTGTTACTGTCAGTGCGGAAGGACCGTGGAAAGACTGGTGGCCTGTCGGTATGCATCCTACCTTGGAGTGGTGGTTGACGTAGGGGCCCTACCTTGGAGGGGCGGTTGACGTAGGGGCCCTACCTTGGAGGGGCGGTTGACGTAGGGGCCCTACCTTGGAGGGGCGGTTGACGTAGGGGCCCTACCTTGGAGGGGCGGTTGACGTAGGGGCCCTACCTTGGAGGGGCGGTTGACGTAGGGGCCCTACCTTGGAGGGGCGGTT
>JACXGK010014599.1:0-11398 GCA_016801125.1 Novumbra hubbsi
GGGGAGATAACCAGACCCCACCATGACATGGGGGAGATAACCAGACCCCACCATGACATGGGGGAGATAACCACACCCCACCATGAAATGGGGGAGATAACCAGACCCCAGCATGAAATGGGGGAGATAATCAGACCCTACCATGAAATGGGGAGATAACCAGACCCCACCATGAAATGGGGGAGATAACCAGACCCCACCATGAAATGGGGGAGATAACCAGACCCCACCATGAAATGGGGGAGATAACCAGACCCCACCATGAAATGGGGGAGATAACCAGACCCCACCATGAAATGGGGGAGATAACCAGACCCCACCATGAAATGGGGGAGATTACCAGACCCCACCATGAAATGGGGAGATAACCAGACCCCACCATGAAATGGGGAGATAACCAGACCCCACCATGAAATGGGGGAGATAACCAGACCCCAGCATGATATGTACTCCTCCAGTTGTTAAGTTGGTCAAGTGGAAATACATGTTTGGATGAGATCACAGTGCATTCAGTCACTCTGTGTCTCACTGCTCTCTCTCTCTGTGTCTTTCTCTATGTGTCTCTATGTGTAGCTCTCACTCCCCCATTCTCTGACTTCCTCATAATCACAAACAGAGAAATTCCTCTGCTGAGAACGAGTACCTGAGCATTGAACTGTATAGCAGCCAGGAACATCTGGGAAGGTGACACAGAAGCCCTCTTTATGTACATATATTGGATGGATAGTGTATTCGTGGTCCGTATAGCAGACACTGAGAAACCGGGTCAAATTACAACAGTATACAGAGGAATCTTTAGAGAGTAGTACAGCATCAGCAGTTTTTATACAGAATAAAACCTGAAAGAAGAGCAGGAGAATCTTCCTTCTGGTTATCTGCCTGCAGACATGGAGAACCTTGAGGTCAGTGACTGACCTGACTCTGAATGCTCCTGACTTCAGAGTCTGAAAATAATGTTTTAGATATTGTCTGGAAGAGGAACTGATCGTGAAAAGGATACAAACATCTAGTTGGATATCTCTTATTTAAATTGAACCAATCATGACTTATGTTTTCACCAAAGCACCGTCACACAAAAATAAACTGTCAGTTTTACTGCAGAAATCTGTAGTGTGGGGAGTCAATAAGATAGCATCAAATGTTGTGTTGTGTATAACTACTAAATAAGAACCAATTAAATATCCACACTCTTTCTATGAATATTGCAGTTACAATACGCTCCTGTCAAACCAGTGAGTCACAGCTCTGCAGTCAGACCCATCAGCCAGGTTAGACAGTCACCCTAACTATTCCTGTGGTTAATACATGTCACACACTCACGTGCACAAACCCGTTGGCTTGTGTGAACACAAGCAAAGTCCAGTTCGATTGGTGGGAGACTGAGAAGAAATGGCATGGATTCAAGCCCAAACTGCTTGGATGTGAACAAGGTTCAACTCTTTTGAATCGAACCTAAAACCAACTCATTCTGTCAAGTCGCACTGCACCATGGATTAACATGTGGAGCACATACAGAAATATAAGCTGTTTTCCCATTAATAAATCCAGGCAATTAAATCAGAGTTCTGCAGCCTGTCTAGTGTTCTCACATATGTCATCCATTTCTCTGCACACGCCACTGACTTCCAATCCAAGCTCACATCAGCTTCAAAGCCTAGATTCAAGGCTAGACATTGACAGGCCTCTTTTTCGAGCACTAATAATGCAAACAAATATACCTGCCTTATAACAAACCGCGTAGAAGCCAAGTGTTTAAATACATTCGCTTAAAATCTTCTAAGCATGCAGTCATTTCTAAATGGTTAATCTGAGATTAAGGAAAATATGATCAAACTAGTTTGCACTCTAACATCCTAGTCATTGTATGATATCAGTCCACATGTTTTTAAAAGGTTTGTACATACAAACCTACATACAGTGGGGCAAAAAAGTATTAAGTCAGCCACCAATTGTGCAAGTTCTCCCACTGAAAAAGATGAGAGGCCTGTAATTGTCATCACAGGTGCACTTCAACTATGACAGACAAAATGAAAAAAAAATCCAGAAAATCACATTGTAGGATTTTAAATGAATTTATTTGCAAATTATGGTGGAAAATAAGTATTTGGTAACCTACATACAAGCAAGATTTCTGGCTCTTACAGACCTGTAACTTCTCCTTTAAGAGGCTCTTCTGTCCTCCACAATACCTGTATTAATGGAACCTGTTTGAACTTGTTATCAGTATAAAAGAAACCTGTCCACAACCTCAAACAGTCACACTCCAAACTCCACTATGGCCAAGACCAAAGAGCTGTCAAAGGACACCAGAAACAAAATTGTAGACCTGCACCAGGCTGGGAAGACTGAATCTGCAATAGGTAAGCAGCTTGGTGTGAAGAAATCAACTGTGGGAGCAATTATTAGGAAATGGATGACATACAAGACCACTGATAATCTTCCTCGAACTGGGGCTCCACGCAAGATCTCACCCCATGGGGTCAAAATGATCACAAGAACGGTGAGCAAAAATCCCAGAACCACACAGGGGGACCTAGTGAATGACCTGCAGAGAGCTGGGACCAAATTAACAAAGCCTACCATCAGTAACACACTACGCCACCAGGGACTCAAATCCTACAGTCCCAGACGTGTCCCCCTGCTGAAGCCAGTACATGTCCAGGCCCGTCTGAAGTTCACTAGAGAGCATTTGGATGATCCAGAAGAAGATTGGGAGAATGTCATATGGTCAGATGAAACCAAAATAGAACTTTTTGGTAAAAACTCAACTCGTCGTGTTTGGAGGACAAAGAATTCTGAGTTGCATCCAAAGAACACCAAACCTACTGTGAAGCATGGGGGTGGAAACATCATGCTTTGGGGCTGTTTTTCTGCAAAGGGACCAGGACGACTGATCTGTGTAAAGGACAGAATGAATGAGTGAAAACCTCCTTCCATCAGCTAGGGCATTGAAGATGAAACGTGGCTTGGTCTTTCAGCATGACAATGATCCCAAACACACCGCCCAGGCAACGAAGGAGTGGCTTCGTAAGATGCATTTCAGGGTCCTGGAGTGGGCTAGCCAGTCTCCAGATCTCAACCCCATAGAAAATCTTTGGAGGGAGTTCAAAGTCTGTGTTGCCCAGCAACAGCCCCAAAACATCACAGCTCTAGAGAAGATCTGCATGGAAGAATGGGCCAAAATACCAGCAACAGTGTGTGACAACCTTGTGAAGACTTACAGAAATTTTTTGACCTCTGTCATTGCCAACAAAGGGTATACAACAAAGTATTGAGATTTGAGAAACTTTTGTTATTGACCAAATACTTTATTTTCCCCCATAATTTGCAATACAATTCATAAAAAATCCTACAATGTGATTTTCTGGATTTTCTTTTCTCATTTTGTCTGTCATAGTTGAAGTGTACATATAATGAAAATTACAAGCCTCTCTCATCTTTTTCAGTGGGAGAAATACTTTTTTGCCCCACTGTACATGTTTGTAAGTTTTGTGTTGGTTTAGTTTTGTGTTCACATTAGGTTTGAACGAGTGTGTTTATAATAAGGAATTTACATTTATCTTTCAATTTCCTGCCTTGTTGACATTCTTCTGGCTTGGGGATAGAAGCTGGAGAAGGTTGTAATTGCTTTAGATTTGAAGCATTGGCACCACATGCCATGCAGTACTATGGAAAACAGTCTGTGACTTGGGAGTAGACGCTGTGGAAGGTTGTGATTGTTTCCAACTTGGGGCACTGCAATTAGCATAGAGGGCAGTCTGTGGCTTGGGGATATAAGATGGGGAAGGTTGTGATTGTTTCAGACTTTGGGCTCTGCAATTAGCATAGAGACCAGTATGTGGCTTGGGGGTAGAAGCTGTGGAAGGTTGTGACTGTTTCAGACTTGAGGCACTGCAATTAGCATAGAGAGCAGTCTGTGGCTTGGGGATATAAACTGGGGAAGGTTGTGATTGTTTCAGAACTGAGGCACTGCAATAAGCATAGAGGGCAGTCTGTGGCTTGGGGGTAGACGCTGCGGAAGGTGCTGATTGTTTCAGATTTGAGGCACTGCAATTAGCATAGAGAGCAGTCTGTGGCTTGGGGATATAAACTGGGGAAGGTTGTGATTGTTTCAGACTTGAGGCACTGCAATTAGCATAGAGAGCAGTCTGTGGCTTGGGGATATAAGCTGGGAAAGGTTGTGATTGTTTCAGAACTGAGGCACTTCCATTAGCATAGAGCAGTCTGTGGCTTGGGGGCCTAGGGTCATTTATTATTTTTAGTCTCTGACACTTGCTAGTGCAGAGCTCTTGAGTAGAAGGGAACTTTGCACCGGTGAAAAACGTGGCCGTTTGCACCACCCTCTGAAGGTGCTTGAGATCGAGGGCTGTGCACTTGCCATACCAAGCAATGACTTGGCCTGTCTGGATAGGGTTGATGCTGCAGCTGTACAATGTTTTGAGGATCTCAGAGTTCGTGCCAAACGTCTTTCACCTCTTAAGACCCTTTGACATGCTCTTTTCACCACTGACTTTGGACCAGTTAGCTTGTTGGTGAAGAAACTTAAAGCTGTGTACTGTTAACTTCAGGCCCATCAACGTGTATCGTCTCCTTTTCATTCCTCCATTTGTTATCACCCATGATCATCTCCTTTGTTTCACAGATGTTGAAAGAGATATTGTTGTCCTCGAAACACGCTCCCACAGATCTCCTTTCTAATGGCTGTCTCATCATCATCTGTGAACTTCCTACCACTACTGTCTTACACTCTTCAATGAACAGTTTTTGTGTGTTCAGGACATACTGTTTGTGAGACCACTAGTGTCTTGGCACCTTGATTATTTTTCAGATGATACTGTACATAATGGATTCATAATGGCTTCCTTGACTTTCATTGAAACTTGTTTGGTCCTTACGTTGAAGCAAACACATCCTAAAATCAATAATAGACATTGACAGCATATATTAATAATTTCAATTCAAATCCACACATTGGACTATAGAGCTAATGCTTACGTTCCCAAAAGCTACAAAAGGTCACAGTATAATAAACCATGACCCATCGAAGCAAATCCATAGTATTTTTCTTAATAATCCATATTATAATACATAATAAATATTATTATAATCATACACATCCAACTCCTTTTAGACAACATCCTAGAAAAACAATTTTGCATAAGAACACAGCCATGAACAAAGAATGATGCCAAAATCCTCAGAGAGCAGCTCCTCTCAACCATCTAAGAACCGTTTGGTGACAAACAATGCCTTTTCCAGCATGGAGCACCTTGCCATAAGGCTAAAGTGATATCTAAGTGTCTCAGGAAACAAAACATCAACATGTGGGGTCCATGGCCATAAAACTCTGCAGACCTCAATGCCATTGAGAACTTGTGGTCAATCCTCAAGAGACGGGTGGACAAAAAAAAAGCCACAAATTCTGACAAACTCCAAGCATTGGTTATGCAAGAACGAGCTTCATCAGTCAGGATGTGGCCCAGACGTTAATTGACAGCATGCCAGGGCAAATTGCAGAGGTCTTAAAGAAGATGGGTCAACACTGCAAATATTGACACTTTGCATGTACTTAATGTAATTGTCAATAACAGCCTTTCACACTTTTGAAATGCTTGTAATTTTACTTCAGTATACCATAGTAACAACTGACAAAAAGATATAAAAACTATGCAGCAGCAAAATTTGTTTAAACTAATACTTCCGTCATTCTCAAAACATTTGGCCAAGGCTGTACATCCAGAAAAAATAAAAATAAAAAAACAACTACATAAAAAACAGCGATTGAACAGGTAGTGATTGAAGAAGCTCTACAACCGACAGCCATGCTTCCGGTTCAAAAGTAGTTGAATAAACCACAAATCCTTGTGGCCTTGATAACAGAGCAAACAGCTAAAACAAACAACAATTATGGGATTCCAGACACATCAAGATGTGCTGCATCATAAGAATTTAACATTTGACTTCGTAATCAGGATCTCGCTCACCAAACACAAATGAACATATTGGGACAAACATCCCCAGCTTTTTAAACAAATCAATTGAATTTCTGTGCAAAAAAAGTAGTGTAACATAGTGTCAGATAAAATAAACATAATCAAAAGTGATGTATATTTTCCATACATTAACAATTTCAACATTGTTTTACAACATTTTCTTTGTTTTACACACTCACAGGGCCACATCTCATTGGTTCAAAGCACCTCTTATGGTTCTGTAGTTTTGAATGGCCATCTCCCTGGTACACTGATGCTGATTGGCCATCTCCCAGGTAAACTGATTGGCCATCTCCCCATTTCTTCTTCCAGTCTCTCAGGTGGCACATAGAGCTAGAGCCTTGGGCCAGTGACAGCCACTCCCTGGAAGAGGAAGCCAGAAGGTTCCTTCACTACATCACTACACCACAGGTGGGTCTCAGTAGATTCCTACATCCTCTGACACTAGTTTAATGAATATGTCCCAAATCGCACCATATTACTTATACAGTAGGGAATGAGGCTCTGGTCAATTGTAGTGCACTATTTGGGGTGCCAATTTGAAAGGGGATGTGATTTTTTTTAAATCAGCTGCTGTATAGGACAACTGCTTTAGATAATTTGATTGTTGTGTGTTTTGAGTCTTTGTCACTTAAAGGTTGCTACATTAAATCCCAGATTCGTAAATGTGAAAAATATGTAATTCTGTTCTATAAGCCTGACATGTTATGCAAGATTACTCGTGTAATTTGCTCTGGATGAGAGCATCTGATACATGACTGAAATGTAAAGTACTAATAGCCAAATCTGGCGGTAAACAAAGCTCTTTTACATATTTTCTTATTTGAGAGAATTAGTCTTGCTTTTGACGGCTCATACAAGCTTCATTACTTTATTACATTATTATTATCTGGCTTCTAGTGAATCAATGTGAGGCTCTTACTTTCTGTGACAGAGGGGAAGAAAGGGATCAGCTGATATGTTGTATTTAATAACACAGATCTAGAGGCAGAGACTCTGCTGCTGAGGTTCTAATAAAACAGCTTTAAAGTCACTGCTTAGCAGTTAGCTGCATTATGGCGAGATCATTGCCCCCCCTTTGACTAAGGGGTGAGTCCAAGTGTCCCACAGAGTGCAGAACAAGTGGCCAGAAAAGTCCTGGTAAAGGGGGAAGAATATGTTCTCTTCGGCACATAGTGATTTCACAATTTGGCACGCTTATTGGGTAATTACTTTCTTTTTCCACCCTACCACAAAGACAGATTTGTGGAGTAATTGGAATTCTTGGTTCTTGGTGGTTTTATTCTATATGCTCCGGGGACCATAAATGGTGCAACAGTAAAGTAAACTGTTAAGGTTTGATTCCTGCACATGGATTAGCCAAGGGGTTCATCAGAAGGCAATGGATAGCCTGGCCAGCAACCATCCATGTTAGTAATGAAATATGGTTCCCTTGTCTCGTTCTGACTTGGTGCCTGTGAGCTTGAATTTAGAATTCAGGCTAGAGAATTAATTGAATTTAGTACACAAATAATCCAGCCTAGACTTCCTGGTTGAGCACCAGAACAGCATTGGATATGTTTTGTAAGACACATGACTGTCGATATTGCTTGTAGTTGCTGTAATTAAGCAGTACCATAATCATAAATTGGATATCACGAAATTGGAGAGAAAGATATGCAGAGATAAAAATATTTCTATTGTCTGTCAGTGTATTTAAGCTCTGTTATTTGGTTTAAGAGTGAGAATCCAAATTAACAAACAAAACTGATTACTGAGTTTTATAAAACAAAAGTCCAACACCCACTGCACTGTATAAGAGGCTTCAGTGTCATTCAAGTCATTTAAATAATCAACTAACAACTATTTACAAATAACAAAGGCCATTGTTTCTCAGTAATCAAAAAGGCTTTGGAACATCAGCAACTTCTTATCGTGTCTTTCAAATACCGTGGGTCTACAACGTCCTGTTATGATGAATCGCTTATCTCTTACATGGCAGACAAGCAGCTCATAATGAATTAGCCTTTCAGAAGGTTTTTATGCGCCTGTGTTCATGCGTGTCTGTGTGCTTGTCTTAAGGGGGGTTGTAGGGGATAAGTCGTCTATCATCTCCTCCGACAGGCGGAGATGGAGTTGCTCTGGCGATAACAGCAATCTCAGCAGTAATACTGACTGACATCATGGTTGGAGGAACCCAGCCTTGATGAGAGTAATAATGGATTGGCAAATCAAATCAAACACCCCATCCTCACAAACAAACACACACATAGACTAGGTCAGACATACTATAAACACACTGACACATTATGACACCCAATACGGAAACACACACACATTCTCTAACATTAAACCTCCACTATTGGAATTGGAATTCTTAACTAGTGTGCGCATTAAATACATCTTTTTTAGAATGCTGAGTTAGTTAGCTGTTAGCTCCTAAAGCTTTCATTTATACTTTCAATTGACTGCGTGTGCACTGTGTAGTGTGTCTTCATTCATGAAGAGAAGAATTATTGAGTAAATCGGCTTGTTTTTTTGGGATGGTTGTGTTTAAACAGACTATTTTTACTGTCAGTTATCCAGGCAAGCTGATTAAGCACCATGTGGTACTTTCATCAACAACCTGGGCGGAATGTCCAGGAGAGGAGGAGCAGTTAGGGTGAAGTGTCTTGCTCAGGGTCAGAACAACATAGCATTCACCTTGGAATCATGAGGATTAGAACCAGGGACCTTTCAGGCCCTAAGCAGATGCCATAACCACTAAGCCTTGCCATCCAGAGATGAGGGTAATGGTTTGTCTTGCACTGGGATTCACCATGCAACCCTTGGCACCTGTTTCATGCCCAAATGTCATCTATTTCCACAGCGCCCTAGCAAAGCAAGGACACATACTCATCATTGTCCGTCAATCAAGATAGAAGCCCAGAGAGAAAATTCCTTCCAGCATGTAAAAAGTCCTGTCTAGACTTCCTGGTTGAGCAAGCAGCATGATAAGAAACGCATTGGATATAAGATACAAATCACAAGGTCTGTGACATTTGTCTACCTATTACCAGTAGCATGAGAAAGATAGATGCAGAAATGTCAGTGAATTTTGGAAACATTTTGTAAGGTACAAAGAAGCGGTCAATGTACAAGGTAAAGGCATATTAATTTGGGTCACAGAAGGTAGCCTTGTCGCAGAAAATGAAATAGAAATAGAGAAAGATATCTAAACTAGCTAGAGTGAATGTAACAAAAGGTCAACCAATCAAACAGTGTTCCAATGGTGATTCCTAGATTAGGATAGTTATGTGAACAATGCCCGATCCGGGACAGATTTAATGCACCCAGACTTCTCCAACCCTATGCAGGAAAGTTCAGGAGAGGATTTATTTTCTTTTTTTCTGTACTCCCAATTACATGGTTTCTAATTTGCAAGTATAACCTTGCCTCATTGCTAAAACCCCACAAAGATCAAGTAGAGTTGAAGAACCTTGTCCCACCTTGCATAACCCCATGCAGTTGTCCATAGTACGCTGGGACCAGGATTTGAACAGCAATGACCCAGTAGCACGGCGATGATGCATTGACCCAGACCACTGGGCCACTCGGGGGCCAAGGAGGATCTTGAGCAGAACATGATTATGGGCTGTTCATAAAAAGGGGGTTCCGTGCAGTTCTGAAAGATGGAGGATTCGAGGGCCGTCTCTTTGGAGATGTGGACTGGGCTGCAAACAAGGAGCTTTGCAGTCTGGGGTGCGGTCACAATTGGCCTAGATATGGTGATTACAAAACACACCGTCTCTGTCAATATCTGCTGGTCCAGCTGGGTTCAGAAGGTCACTGGAGGAGATGGAGAAGCTACAGCAATCAGGCAGCAGGCAGTCATGAATCTGGTCTTTCCCAACACCTCCCACATATACTCTAGACACACATTCAGGACAAGGAAACGCACAAACAGGTACAAACACACACACACAAAAAATCTACCAATATGATATCATATACATATCTTTAAACATACTTTACATGTCTTGTCTTTCTTTATACACACATCTTGTGCCGAAAGCAGAGCAAAGTTATTCTCCAAAGAGTAGAAACAAGGAATGAGAAAACTGTCTACACTACTGTTGGTGTTGTTTACAGTCACGGTGTGTTACTGGACCACCGTAGCAGATATCTCCTCTCCTCCAAACAGGTTTCACTTCTGTTCTTATGACAGGAAAGCTGGCCGTGGCAGCTTTCTTCTCAGCTGCCAAGTATGATAAATGCTCTTGGTGCTGGGTGAGGAATAGCTCTACACCCACACACACACACACACACACACACACATATATAAACAACCCATTGTAACCCAAAGTGGAGAAAGTCTATTTTTACAATTAGTTCTACATTCATAATAATGAACAAATTCAGTTGCTAACTAACGCACACGCATATCCTCTTAGCCCAAGGATTCAATTCTCTCTAACCTACAGACATGATCCAAGTATTCTGAAAAGTTGAACAGCTGAATAAGAGGCTCCAGTGTCCTGTGTTCTGTATGAAAGGTGTGTATGAGAAGACGCAACACTGAGACGGGCCAAATCCTTTGTCGATAGAATCCTTGAGCATAGTAGAGTAGATTAAGGTGCTTTTGAGAAATGGAGGTTTATGCCAAGGTTGGGAGAAACATTTTCCACCCAATATAATATTTTCTCCTTCAAGAGGAGAGAACATTGGCCGAAGAGAAAAAAAATGCAAGAGGTACAGAGAGAAAAATGGAGTCCTGCTCACATATACAGGTACAGAAGTTTTAATGATGCTTCTGGGGGTATTTTATTTAAATAAGAAACAATATGCACAAGGTGAATTAAGGTGAGTGTTAAAGTGGGGCGTGTTCGTGGGGAGTATGTCATCTAAAAGGATAACAAAGGGTTGGCTCAATTCCAATAAAAAGCCAGCCAAACCTCCATCTGTTTCTCATTGGAAAGCATTGAAAATAATGACAATTTCAGCTAAATTCTATGACTTTCAATCCTGAATGTCTTTGAGGATTCCAACAGGAGTGACCAGTGGTGAGGATGACAGCATTGGGAGTTCTCTTTTTGGGGAATCGTTTTCTGATGACTCCAGTGTCCTCCAACAGGTGACGTGTGCCCCCCGTTCCAAAGAGGGCCCACTGGCAACAGGAACTCTGGAGGGCCCCTGGTCCTTATGCCTGGACAACCGGTACAGCCTGGCACAACGGATTCAAACCAAACAGTGCCGCGTCTACTCCCTTGGGTAAGTTTACATGAACACACGCAGAAACTCCCTAGCCCAACACATAGTTTACATGAACACACGCAGAAACTCCCTAGCCCAACACATAGTTTACATGAACACACGAGCAGAAAAAACCCTGGTCCAACACATGGATTACATGAACACACGCAGAAACACCCTGGCCCAACACATAG